>JBBYHK010003670.1:0-12301 GCA_038382065.1 Adansonia grandidieri | reverse complement strand
TTAAATTTTATTTATCAAAATTTTAATATACTAAAATTTTGAGAAATCAATTCACCCCCTCTTGATTTCATTCACCACTAAAAGGTCTAACAAAGGTGTTTGGCTAAATCTTTCTTATGACTTTAGTATGATTTCCATGACTTTTTTATGTGTTTTATGTTTAATTGTGAGTTTATTTCATGAGGGACTAAATTGTAGAGTTAGCAAAGTTTACGGACCATTTAGTAAAGCATAGCATTTTAGGGTTAAAATAGTCTTCTCCCAAATCAAATTACTCATCTAGGGTATTTTAGCAATATTATGAACATTTTTTGCTTTTTTAGTCTTTTCGGGCTTAAATTGTAATTTTGATAAATTTAGGGGTTTCATTGTAATTTTTGCATTTGAAGTTACCTTTGATTTTGAAGTTACCTATGTAAGGTGAAATTGTCATGTCCTATTAATTTTAAGTCTTTTAGGTTACTAGGATGCTTTTATGATGAAAGCAATACCCAGAGGAATTTTAATTATTTTACTTTAGAATCAAGTCCTATGTATTCTCGATGTTTCATATGATCAATATTTATGTGTAATCCACTACTTACGAATGCAAAACTTTTTATATCGAGTCTGGGTTTTTACGATAGAAGGTCAATTAATATCTCTCTATACAACCTAGAAGAGAGAAGAAACATAGAGGATTTAGTAAAATGAGGTCTTGATTGATTTAAAAGAGGATACTTTACATTAAACACTAAAGGGATACTAACGTAGAACATTGCCTCAAGCTTAGGGTTTAAAATCATGAATGCCAATCATCATCCAGAAAAGAAATGGGTTAGTAAGACATAAAGGAATATAATAAAAGCTACGTTAAAGATGAATATATGGAAACAAAAAGAAAGGACAATTAGGATGTATCTCGTAATTGATCATGGTTATTAACAAATAACCAAATTGATAATTACAAGACATGTTTGGATTCAATGGCTGTTTAAGGCTTAAAAAGGTTGATTAAAGGTTTAGGGATACCCAAGGAAAAGAAAACTTAGATTTTTTATGTATTTTTGGAAATAGGGGTTATAGTATCCCTCAAAGGAAACAAGGCTAGAGAATCTCCTCAAAAAGAGACGTTAAGGTATCCCCTTAGAGAAGACAATGTTGGAACATCCCCTTAAAAAAGATATTTGGAGTAGCTTTTGAAAATTGAAATTTTTGTTATTTTTGAGCAAAATAATTTTCAAAATGGAAAATATTTTAAATAGAAAATGGAAATTAATTCTGAAAACAATTTTAGGTTTTGATCCAAACCTAAAGGGACCTATGTTGTGACTCATGACACCATAGGGGAAACCATTAAATATATTTCAAGTCATTCAAATGACTAGAAAAGATGATTCAAGAAAATTCATATAAATTTTCTCGAGTTTAGAAAAAACAGGGGACAACATCACACTGTCCACTTTCTTAAATTTAATTCTGTTTGGTTTGATGGCTTCTAGCAGCAAATAAAGTACCATTGTAAAGGTTACTTGATAAGGGTTAATGTAAAAATATTTTAAAAATCATAAAAAAATCATTCTCTAGTCAAAATTAGTTTTTGAAACCAATTCTAAATTAGCATTGATAGCAAGGGTTAGAAAAAGGGAGCAGTGAATTTTGAAAAATCACATTGGAATTGTTTGGAATTGTTAAATTGCAAGCGATACCTTTTAAGAAGGAGAATTTTGCAAATTTTTTTTGAAAATAATTTAAAAAATTTAAAAAAAAAATCAGTTGATAGGTCATAATCACTGGAATAGAATGTGAATCGTTGATTCCAATGATCTCGAACAACAAAGGTTTGAAGAAATCATAACTTCTACATCTGGAATGATCGAGAGGCGAATGAGGTATCATTGTAAAGGTAATTTAAGAAAAATCATTTTTAGTCTGAAAATAATTTCTGAAATAGGGATCATTATACTACCAGTACTAAAATAAGGTTTCTTCAGGTTAAGGCCCTTATGGTTACGTGCTAAAGTGTTGGACATATAAATGTCCAATCACTGATGTCCATGGTAGTAAAGTAACCAATCAATCTAACTCATGTAGAGTAGGCTGCCAAACAATCCATTATCCACGCCAATAATAATGATAGGCTTGGAACAAAGTTTAAATCAAATATTTGAAAGCTTTTTTTTTAATTTTGGATTAAAACAGAATTTATTTGGCCTAATGAGACCATGATTCCAAACATTTCTGTTTGATATGTCCCTAAGATTGGAGAACCAATATATTGAAAACCTTAAATCCTTACTAATCTCCATTAGTTAAAGTTAATATAGGCTTAACTTGTGGTTTTCTTTGAAACAAATTTTTACAAGCATCGTAGAGACATTTCAACAAACATATGATGAACTAAACTACGTGAAGATATCAAATATGATAATCACTCAAAACAGTAAAGTATCCATGCACTTCATCAAAAGAAGCATAGTGAAAATGCATCCCAAGGCATGGTCATGATCAAAATATGCAAGGCTAAGTATTCACACATGAAATGAACATATTGAAATTAAGAAAAACATGGAAAGAATGCTTGAGCTGGTGCTATTTTAATGTTAGTAAGAAATATGGCATTCTAGTTTATCAAAAACCACTGAAGCACCAAGAAAGTCATCAAAATCCTAAGGCTATCACAAACAAATCATAATAATGCATGTAAGCCTTACTACTGCCATGGAAACATGGAGGTTCACTAAGATGATAATGATGAAGAAAAACAAAAATAAAAAGAAGAAAAGATAGAAAATATGCCCTAATGAAAGCTTGAACTTTTAGTTATATCTTCAAATAGAACTTTAGCAACTTTTAGCTCACTTTCTACCATTTCTTTTCTATGGATTAGCAAGAAAATGATAAAAAAAAAGAGCTTTTGGTTATAGTGGCTATGGAGGATAGTTTTTAGGATAGAGATTAGAGAAATAAGGGGCTTTGGAAGGGTGGAAAGGGAGCTATAGGAAAGGAATTATTTAGTGGTAGATGTCAAAAGAGTCCTTTTCTCAGCTGATAAAAATTAGATTATATAGTGAATAATTTTAGCCACTAAAATGACCTAGCAATTAAGGCATATAGGACTTTTAGCATGTATAATATGATGACTCATTATACCAAGGTGAAACCTTTCAGTATTTGATTGGTTAATCTCGATTCTTGTTGGCCAACAAAACCATGCATTAGTTAGTCAGATAAGTAGTCTCAAGTTTGTCTTTCATAAAATCAAATTTCTCATGAAATACCCTTAGGCAAAGCTTAATGGACCTTTCCAAAATGTTTTAATCCAATGTTAAAAGCCTAAAAATTAAATCCACATAATTTGTATGAAGTTATGTTTAATATTGGATGTTTTTTAGGCCAATGTCATGACCACATTCGAGTTTTGAAGTCATGGTACAAAAGGAGGAAAAATGTCTTAAATTAGGCCAAAATACCTTGTGTATGATATATTGAGCTTTGTGTCAATACATTGAGCAATAAAACCTAGAATGTATCGATACTTTGAATTTGGTATCTGTACACATTTCATTTTGTAGGGACCAGCTTCTGCCTTCCTAGGAGTTAGGTAAAAGATTATAAAATCAAAAAGAAAAGAAATAAAAGCTAGGGATGATTGTTGAGCATAGTGTCTAAAATGCCTATAGGCCATATTAAAGAAAAACATAAAAGCAAGGCATCAAAGGCCACTTTTAATTGTGTCACCAAGCTTATTCAAGCGAATACACAAATCAATTTCCCTTTGTTTATGGCCAAGTTGAGGTAGACTGGGAAGCCGTAGGTTTGTACAAGTTATATTAGGGTGCAAGTATTAATACGAGGCCCTTACGATTTGAAAAACTTGAGTTTTCATGTGTAGTATCGATACAAAAGGGTTTGGTATTGATGCCCAACAAGTGGCATCAATACCTAGCATGTTTGTATCGATACAGACCTTTGCAGTAGCTAAAGTTATGATTTTTAGCAAAATGTATCAATACACAAGCATGAGTATTGATACAAATCCATGGAGTATCAACACAGGCCTCTAAGTCTCGAGATTGGAAACATATTTTGCTTTTAGTAACAATACGTAACTCATTGTATCGATACTGTGTATTGATACAACATGTTTTGTATCGATGCACCAAGCCATTTTTGCCTAGTTCAAGCCACCTTTTAGCCTTCGAAAACCCAATTTAAACATGTTTTTGCACCGAGGAATTATCATAAAACATTTTAAACCTCAACTATGGGTTCATTAACAGATACAAACAAAATTTTGAAGCCTAAACAATTAATAACAAAGGTTATTTTCATAAGATATATGGGTGTAAGAGGGTGCAGCAGGCATATCTCCAGTTGTAGGTTGTCACAGCCTTTCTACCTCTTTGCTTAACATGGCAGAACTAATAAGAAAATAGTCAGTTTAGCATTATAGCTAGAGATGTCCCCTAATGCAAAAGAGAAAAATAAAAAATGCCCTTACATGGTCTTCTAAAAGTAAGGGCTGAGCATTAAATCAAGCACTACTAGCATTCTTAGAAAAAAACTTTTAGCTATAAAAAAAAGCTCTCCAGTAATCCCATAAAACTCGTCATCCATCCCCATAAATCCTCCATCAACTCCAGTTTCAACAATTCACCAAAACACTGTTCCATTGCCTTCTACCCTCAACCAACCTCCATTCTTGTAGTTCCCTAAAACCACTTTTAGAACCCTTTCAAAAACTCAAACTTTCACATATTTGCATCCTCAAAACACCCCATTAGCAACCACATTACCAAAAAGCTCATTTTTTCATCCTTTTCTTGCTAAACAATAGCAAAAAGAGGGAAGAAACTGAGCTTAAAGTCACTGCTTGAAAAAAAGAGGAAACTATAAGCTTTTGCTAGTATTTTTTTTACTTGTTCCATATTTTTTTGTTTTAACCATCAATTTCATTTTAGTGAGCCCTTCATGTTGCCCTGACCCTCCTAATACTCTCATGCATCTTTCTTGCCTTAGTTGTGGTAGTCTAAGGATCTTGATGGCCTTCTTGACACCTTGATGTTGTGGGATGTATAAACTAACCATACTTTATGCATCTTTTGCCATGTTTATTCCATATTAATATATCCATTACATATTTAAGTGGTAACCTTGACATGTCTTAGGTATGTTCAAACATCTTCTTACGTTTTAAGGTGTCTCATGAAATAAAAATCTTGTCTTGACAACTCCAGCATCCATCCCCTTGTTCAAACTTGTTCATATCGTCTCCATGCACCTTATTTGTCATCTTCTTATATTTATGTCACACATATTCATGTTAAAATATCATCTTTGCATGTTTGCATGTTTAATCCATGTTTATCTTTGAATGTGCTATATTTTGTTCATGATATCTTCGCTAAAATGATTGCTTTTCTCTTACAAACTGATTTTTAGAAACTTCCCTAAGTTAAGTTCAAGTTACCTTCAATAGATGAAGAGTGGCATGGACTTAATGTTTTCATCAAATTGGTCTCCCAATCTTAGGGGCAAAGAAAAAAAGTTTATTTAGATCTAGATTCATGGTGAAATAAGTTTATTTTTCAAAGAAAAAAAGAAAATCCTTTTTAGTATTAATCTTTGATCATGAATCTTATGTTTCTTTTTGTGACATGGTCAACAGGTTGTTCCATCACCCCAAACTACTCCCGAATTGTGGAATGAACTTGTAAAGCTACATTACTTTCTATCGCAGACATTTAAGCATCCTGAACCTGAGCCTATCTTTAAAAGAATCAAAATATCGAATAATCTCCCTATTTTTGCTCTGGCAGCATTGTAGTTTGATCTTGAAAAATCATTTTTAAACCATAAAATATTTTATTTTATTTTTTTAATATTTTTCCTTTAAAGGGCATCGAATTACCTTTCTAACATGCCTTATTTGCCCTTGGATCATCCCGAATGATGAAGTTATGATTTTTTGAACCTTTACTTCTAAAACCCTTTGGACCAGCATGGAATATTCTGTTTGGAGCCATTATGGCCCAACATTGATTTTTACAAAATTTCCAAATATTTTTCCCAAAACGTTCACAAAATTCCCCTTCTAGAAGGGTATTATCTATGATTTAACGATCCCAGATAAGCTTAGAATAATTTTTTGAAATCCATCTTGCCCTTTTAATTATACATGCTGCTAGCTGAGACGAACTTAACTTCAAAAATTAATTCTGCCTTAAAAGTGATCTTTTAGAATTTTTGAAATATTTTTATATTAAACCTTCTCAAGTTTCCTTTCCAACGGTACCTTATTTAACCTCTGAAGTCTTTGGATGCACCTAAAAAAAATCCAAAAATGGAGATGACATGATGTTTTCCCTTGTTTTTAACCTAATTTTTGAATCCCCTTTTATCGAGACATTCGGATATCTTGAAAATGTGCCTGGTTGATTCCCCTACAACATCAACCTTTTAGACTTGGATTAAGATTAAAATATACAAAATAGGATTTCATATTAAAATTTTTGCTAGTGGAGATACTCCAACTCCATTATTCCAAAGGGGATACTCTAACCCCATTTTTAATTAAAAAATTCAAATTTTCTCTTTATTCCTAAATGTTTTTCTATCTTTGAGGATACTCTAACCCCACTACTCGAAGGGGATACTCCCACCCTCTTTTTTCATTAAAATTTCAAATTTTCACTTTAATCTTAACTATTTTCATGACTCTATTTTAAGGGATACTCCAACCCCACTTTTACCTCAAAAAACTTAAAATTTTCTCTCCTCGGGATGCCTTAAACTTTTTTGATAAAAATCATCTTTGTTCATCAAATTACCACTAAATCTAGACTGGTCTCTAAAATTATCATCCCAGTTATTTTTCAATAACTGAAGACAATTATGAGATACATTTCAGTTGCCCCTCTTTTTTATGTTTTTTTTCGTGTTTGCTTGTTTATGATATTATTATATTTCTCATTTTTTGCCTCACTAATGTGTTTCCTTTTGTAGTGTTACTGAGCATTTATATTTAAAATTTGTTTTTGTAGGCACCTCATTTTGTCCAGAATAGTTTTTGGCATCCTATAAGTAAGGTAAAAGATGAGAAAATCAAAAAAGTAAAAATAAAAGCTGAGGGATGACTGTCAGGCGCCATGTTGAGGTAACATTTTTTTGGGAAGGTCTAGAATGCTTATGGGCCATATTAAAGAAAATGTAAAAACAAGACATCAAAAGACCACTTTTTATGGTGTAACCAAGGTTATTCAAATGAATACACAAATCAATTTCCCATTGTTTGTGACCAAGTTGAGGTAAATCAGGAAGCCACATGTACATAGAAGTTATATTAGGGTGCAAGTACTGATGCGAGGCCTTTACAGTGCAAAAAACTTGAATTTTCACATGTGGTATTGATACAATAGGGTTTGGTATCGATACACAAGATGTGGTATCGTTTGATACCTAGCATGTTTGTATCGATATAGACCTTAGCAGTAGCTAAAATTGTAATTTTTGGCAAAATGTATAGATACACAAGCATGAGCATCGATACAAATCCATAGAGTATCGATACAGACTTCTTAGTCTTAAGACTAGAAATATTTTTTTGCTCTTAGTATCGATACATAGCTCATTGTATCGATAATTAGGAGAAAAAAATACTTTGTGTATCGATACACCAAGGCTTTTTTTCCTACTTTAAGCCACTTTTCAGCCTTCAAAAGCCCGATTTAAACATGTTTTTGCACCAAGGAACTATCATAAAACATTGCAAACCTCTAGTATGGGTTCATTAACAAATTCAAACAAATTTTTGGAGCCTAAACAATTAATGAAAAAGTTCACTTTCATAAGATATATGGGTGTAAAAGGGTGTGGCAGGCATATCTCAAGTTTTAAGTTTCCGTAGCCTTTCTGGCTCCTTGCTCAGCATGGCAGAACCAATAAAAAGAGAGTTAATTGAGCATGGCAGCTTGAGATCTCCCCTGATGCAGAAGGAAAAAAATAAAAAATGCCCTTTGCATGGTCTTCTAAAAGGAATGGCTAAGCATTGAAAAACACATTACCAACTATCTAAAAAAAAAAAGCTCTTCAGCAATCCTAGAAACTCTTCATCCATCCTTACAAATCTTCCATCAACTCCAGCTACAATAACTCACCAAAACACTGTTCCATTGCCTTCCACCCTTAACCAACCTCTATTCCCGTAGTTCCCTAAAACCACTACCATAACACCTTCAAAAACTCAACCTTCCACATATTTTCATCCTTAAAACACCCCATCAACAATTACATTACTAGAAACCTTCATTCTTTCACCTTTTTCTTGCTAAACAATAAGAAAAAAAGGGAATGAACTGAGCTTAAAGTCACTGCTTTAGAAAAGAAGGAAACTTTAAGCTTTTGCTGGTATTTTTTTTTACCTTGCTCCATATATTTTCTGTTTTGATCATCCATTTCATTTTAGTGAGCCCTTCATGTTACCCTGACCCTTCTAATATTCTTATGCATCTTTGTTGCCTTAGTTTTGGTAGTTTTAGGATCTTGGTGATCTTCTTGGCACCTTAATGTTGTGGGATATATAAACTTACTATACTTCATTTTCATCATTGCACCTGTTCATGCATTTTTTGCCAAGTTTCTTCCAATTCACATATCCATTACATATTTAAATGGCCACCCTGACATGTCTTAGGTATATTCAAACATTTTCTTATGTTTTAAGGAGTCTAATGAAATAAAAATCCTATTTTGACAACTCCAACATCCACTCCTTTGTATAAACATGCCTATATTATCTCCATGCACCCTATTTGTTATCTTCTGGCATCTATGTCACCCACTTCCATGTCAAAATGTCATCTCTGCTTGTTTGCATGCTTAATCCATGTTTATCTTTTCATTTGCTATATTTTGTTCATTATATCTCCATTAAAATGCTTGCTTGTCTCTTACAAACTGATTTTTAGATGAAGAATAGCATGGACTTACTGCTTTCATTAAATTGATCTCGCAATCTTAGGGGTAAATCAACATTTCAGCTCTGGATTTCATGGTGAAATATGTCTATTTTTCAAAAAAAAGAAAATCATTTTCAGTATTAAACCTTGATCTTAAGTCTCATGTTTATTTTGGTGACATGGTCAGTAGGTTGTTTCATCATCCCAAACTACTTCTGGATTGTGGAATGAACTTGTGAAGCCCATGTTACTTTCTTTTGTGGATGTTTGGATGTCTTAGGCACAAGACTATCTTCAAAAAAATCAAAATATCGAATAATCCCCTTATTGTTGCTCTAGTAGCACTGTAGTCCAAACTTGAAAATTATTTTCAAGCCATAAAATATTTCGTTTGATTTTTGTAATATTTTTCCTTTAAAGGGCATTGAGTTACCTTTCTAAGGGTGTCTTATTTGCCCTCTAATCATCCTGGATGAGGGAGTTATGATTTTTTGAACCTTTGCTGTCTGAAACCTCTAGAACCAACATGCAACATTCTGTTTTGGCCATCTCAGCCCATTAGATGATTTTTACGAAATTTACAGATATTTTTCCCAAAAAGTTAACGAAATTCCCTTTTAGAAAAGGTATTATCCACAATCTAACGATCTCGGATAAGCTTAGAATGATTTTTCAAAATCCATCATTCCCTTTTAATTGTACATGCTGCCAGTGCTAAGATGAACATAACTTCGAAAATTTTTGGAATATTTTTATAGTAAACCTTATCGAGTTACCTTTCGAACAATGCCTTATTTACCCTTTGAAGTCTTCGGATGCACATGAACAAAATTTGAAAACGGAGATGCCATGATGCTGTCCCCTGTTTTTAACCTGATTTTCGAATCCCCTTTTATCAAGATGTTCAAATGCCTCAAAAATGTGCCCGGTTGATTCCCTCACAACATAAACCCCTTTTGACTCGGATCAAGATAAAATATGAAAAATAGGATTTCATATTAAAATTTTCTCTAGTGGATATACTTTAACTCAATTATTCCAAAGGGGATACTCCAACCCCATTTTTAATTAAAAATTCAAATTTTCTCTTTGTTTCTAAATGTTTTCCTAACTTTGGGGATACTTTAACCCCACTACTCAAAAGGGATACTTCTGCCCCTTTTTTTCATTAAAAATTCAAAATTTCACTATAATCTTAACTATTTTCATAGCTTTTTTTTAAGGGATACTCCAACCTCGTTTTACCTATAAAACTTAAAGTTTTCTCTCTTTCGGATGCTTTAAACTATTTTGATAAAAATTGTCTTTGTACTTTAAATTACCCACACATCCAGACTAGTCTCTAAAATTGTCATCTCGATTATTTTTCAATAGTCAAAGGCAATTATGAGATACATTTCAATCGCCCTTCTTTTTTATGTTCTTTTGTTTGTGATTGCATGTTAATGATATTATTGTATTTCTCATTTTTTCACCTTACTAACTTGTTTCTTATGTAGTGTTATTGTGCATTCATATTTAAAAATCATTTTCCAAGAAAATTTTTGAGGTGATGTTTCATGTTGGTATCTCTCCAGTGCCTAATACAAAACATCCAATTTTTAAAATCTAATCCGGACATTGTTTTCATAAAAAAAATCCCTATGTTCCTCAAATCTTTAAGGCGCATAGGTGATCTAATTTTCTTAAAAAAAACTTGGATTTCCATTTTCCAAAACTTCACGCATTAAAGAGAATTATATCTAAATAGAGACCAAATTGAACCGATTTAACTAAGAGCAAAGTGAGACATAGTTAGTAGGTACTGATTTCGATCATCGTGGAGAGGCTCATCCTTCCCTACGTGTAACCAACTCTCGAGCCCAACCAATGAATCTCTAGACTTCATAGACCTTGAAATCAGTGTTTTGCATTTCGTAACTCGAAATATTGCTTTCAATATGTGTTTGATCTTGCCTAGCCTAAAATTATCGATGGTGACTCCAAGTTTATGGCCACTTCATGGTGGCCATCTGGGTCCAGTTGGATAAGCGACTCGTCCAACGGTCCCTATCCCCTTCATATTATCACGCCTAATCAAAATCTCGATCAAAGGATAGCTCAAAGGCTCAACCACAACCAACCATCATTTATTTTTAAGATGAGCGTGCCATGCCCTTCAAATCATCCAAAGTTTAAAAGGCTAGGCACATGCCTATAATTTTCAAATGAAATTTATGAAGTGATGTTTTATGTTGGTGTCTCTCTAGTGAAACATCCAATTTTTAAAATCCAATCTAGACATGTTTTCATAAAAAAATCCCTATGTTCCTCACATTGCGAGGTGCATAGGTGATCTAATTTTCCTTAATAAAAAAACCCCAGATTTACATTTTGCAAAACTTCATGCATTAAAGAGGATTATATCTAAATAGAGATCAAATGGAGCCGATTTAACTGAGACCAAAGTGGGATATAGTTAGTAGGTACTAATATTAGGCATCGTGGGGATGCTAATCCTTCCCTACGTCTAACCAACTCCCGAGTCTAACCAATGAATCTCTAGACTTTGAAGACCTTGAAATCAGTGTTTCAAGTTTTGTAACTCGTAATATTATTTTCAATAGGCGTCCGATCTTGCCTAGCCTAAAATGATCAATGGTAACTTTGAGTTTATGGCCACTTCGTGGTGGCTATCCGAGTCTAGTTAGATAAGCGACTCATCCAACGATCCTTATCCCTTTAACATCATCATGCCTAATCCAAATGCCAATCAAGGGATAGCTTAAAGGCTCGACCACAACAAACCATCATTTATTTTTAAGTCAAGCATGCTATGCCTTTCGGATCATCTGAAGTTTTAAAGGTCGGGCACATGGCGACAACTTGGCAACTCCACTAGGGACCATTTTAGAGAGTTAGGCCTAGGACTAGCTATTTCTCACTCAGTTATTAGTTTTCTGGTCTCCATAATTATTTAGATATGATTTTCTTTTATTTTTTGCCTACAAATCTCTATTGTTTATGTTTTTGTCTTGTGATTGTCAGGGATTATTCGTGCCTAAATAAATATTGATTTGAATAAACATGGTAATATGGGAGTGAAACAAAAAGGTTTGATTATTTCCCTAACACACACAGTACACTTGCTTTTGCACTAGATTCCCACTATACACCATGGTGTTGTTAGTATCCTAATTATTAGGAGGAAGTGAGCCATCTGCCTTCGGGAGTAACCCTCTGCATAGGCATGGCAAGACCTTTCGAGATGTAAATTACCTATGTCTCTCGTGAATACCCCTCTGCCCTTGTATAGGGAAATACATCCATCAGATTGAACCCGTTCCTCCAAATGTGCGATAGGCCTAGGATTATGGTGCCTC
>JBBYHK010003659.1:0-12305 GCA_038382065.1 Adansonia grandidieri | reverse complement strand
AAGAAAAACTAAATTTAACAAAAGTTAAAACTCTCGTCCCATTCCCTATTTAAACACATAACAATCATCATTAAAAAAAAAACAATCATGAATGGAAAAACAGATATCCAACTAGAGATTTTTGGGTTTTTACTTTTGTGAGAATTGTTGAGATTTCTTTTATTGGGTTTTCGGTTTAATGGTGTTTTATAGTTATTTCTTTGCGAGTTTCCTAAATCAAGACAAAAAAGAAGAAAAGCTTTTGGTGTTTTGGTAACAAAGAGGTGGTGGTAAATCTTATTTTCAAACTTATGTGTATAGATTTTAAGATTATTTTTTGGGAATCTAATATAGCCAAAAGATCGAGGAGGTGTTTAATTGTTAAATTTTAAGATTTGGCATGTTGGAACAAATATTATGAAATTTATAATACATCATAGGTAATATTGTGAGAGCAAAAATATATAATTTATATTAGATAAGATTATTGGATTATAATAAGTAACATATCATGTTTTAATTTGTTTAAAGTTAAATTATAGTTTAAGATTATCATAAGTAATATAAGATATAGTTTATTGAATTGTTGTTATTTTTTAAAATAATAATTATCAATCTATTTAATTATTTTATTAAATAAAAAAAATAAAGCACCTTATTTATAAATTATACTAATAAATATAAAATGAAAATTCATTTATAATAATAAAAATAATTTATTTTCATTCATAACTATCAAAAGATAATATTGAAAAATATATAAAATTATAATAGTAAAGAAAAAAATATTTTAAAAGATAATTGAAATTATAGAATTAAAATAATTTAATAATCTTGTCATATTTATTTATTTTATTAAATTAATATTTTTAAAATAAATTAATAATTAATAATCTTGTAATATTTAATTTAAGTTTGAGTTATTTCGAGTTAATGTTTTTGGTTATTTCGGGTTTAGGTCACTTCAAGTTCGGTTTATTTCAAGTCTAGATTGTTTTAAATTTAAGTTATTCAAGGTTAGGTTACCTACGGGTTCGAGTTGGATGGATGATCAAATTAAATTGGATTAGATTTAGATACGAATTGATCGGATTGATTTTTGGGTTTGAATTAGAATTGACGACTCTAATTCTAACTTATTTTAATCTTTTAAAAACTAATAGAAGAACAATATTCTCTATGGTAAGATATCTCTCTAGAATTAACCGGTCAAATTGCTATTTAGTTATTCTTAAATTTTATACGTATTGCATTTTTTGTATCAATGATATAAACATAGACATAAATAAATTATTAAATATGTCAAAATCTTAGTGTATTAAAAGTGTCAAGTTATTC
This sequence comes from Adansonia grandidieri, assembly GCA_038382065.1. Lineage (NCBI taxonomy): Eukaryota > Viridiplantae > Streptophyta > Magnoliopsida > Malvales > Malvaceae > Adansonia > Adansonia grandidieri. Next base: position 10,988 of record JBBYHK010003659.1, on the reverse strand, counting down.
ACATTAATCGAATTGGACTGCATTATGTTTACTATGTTATTTTCTTATTTGTTATGCTTATTATATTGGTGTTGTACTTTCATGTTGCATCTAAAACTACCGGACCTATTTGCTCCTCTAGTTTGTCCTTTCCCCTGGTGTGCTGCCAATTTGGAATCCTGAACTAGCCTCTTCTTTCCATAAACGAGTCATTTATATATATATATATATATATGTATATTATAATACTTTCAAGCAATCTTTCTTTAATTTGAATTTAAATTGTTTCCATTTTATAATCTAAGATTTAACTAACATCAATTGTAACTTCTGACACATTTTTAAAGCTCTTTTATTTTTCTATATTTTAGCTTAAAGCGTAATTAACCAAAACAAATAGAAAGAATGGAGGTGCTTACTAAGAAAATGTTGTGCAAGAAACGCAATAAAATAAGAAGATTAAAGCAAAAAAAACAAGAATACACAATATTTACGTGGTTTAGTCAACGTGACCTATGTTCACGGGCAGAGAGAGAGATTTCTTATTTCTTTGAGAAAAATTGATATAGAGAGAAAAAACTTTAGTGCCTCATATATATAATCACCAAATCCCAATCCTAACTAAACAAGGATAATCCTAATCAATAAGGATAAATTTTATTTCTTATCATAATCTGATTAGGACTTATCTAAACACAATCCTAATCAAATAATGATTAAAGTCTACTTCTTATCATAATTTGATTAGGAATTATCTAGTCAAAATTCAAGGCTCTCAACAATTCTCCACCTTGACTTGAATTTCCAAGCCTTCAGAACCAAGAATATCTCCCTACCATCATGCCTCGAAGGGCCTTATACTATGCGAACATTTATCAAGTCCAAGCTATGCTTGAACTTCTCTGCAGGTAATGACTTTGTCAACATATCTACTGAATTATTTGCTGTGGCTATCTTCTCTATGGAGAATAACGTTTCTTAAATTACATCTCGAATGAAATTTAATCTGACATCAATATGCTTTGATCTTTCATGATAAACTGGATTCTTAGCCAAGTTTAATGCACTCTGACTATCATAACAAATGACAGACCTCTGAACATTCAAACCCAAACTATTAACAAGACCATGCAACCATACACCTTCCTTGACCCCTTTTGTCAATGACATATATTCTGCCTCAGTGGTAGACAAAGCAACTGTAGACTGACATGTTGCTTTCCAACTGATGGCGCATCCATACAAAGTGAAGATATAACATGTTAGGGATCTCCTTTTTATAAGATCTCCACCATAGTCAGAACCTGTATAGCTAACAAGACCACTAGTAGAACCATTAGTACCATAAACTAAGCAAATATCCGTCGTACCTTTCAAGTATCCCATAATCCATTTAACTGCCTCCCAGTGAGTTTTCTCAGGATTGCTTATAAACCTGCTCACCACACTAACTGCATAAGCTAAATCTAGCCTAGTACAAACTATGGCATACATTAAGCTCCCAACTATGCTTGAGTAAAGAACTCTACTCATGTAGTCTTTTTCTTTATCTGTACTAGATAGGACACTAGCATCAAGTTTAAAATGTGCTGCCAAAGGAGTACTAATCGGCTTATAATGATCCATTTGAAAAGACTGCAATACCTTTTTAATGTACTTCTACTGAGATACATACAACAGTCTTGCTTTTCTGTCTTTCTAAATTTTCATGCCTAAAATTTTCTTGGCTGCACCTAAATCCTTCATTTCAAACTCACTGCTAAACAAAATTTTCAAACTATCAATTTTAGCCTTGTTCTTAGCTACAATCAACATGTCATCCTCATATAGTAACAAATATATGAAAGAACCATCTAGGAGTTTTCTAGAGTAAACATAATTATCAAACTGATTATGCACAAAATCATGAGAAACCATAAAATGCATCAAACCTCTTGTACCACTGCCTTGGAAACTGTTTTAACCTATACAAGTATTTCTTCAGCAAAAATACATGGTCTTTCTTTCCAAAATCAAGAAACCCTTCTGATTGTGACATATAAATCTGTTCCTCTAAATTCCCATGCAAGAATGCAATTTTCACATCAAGTTGTTCCAAATCTAGATCTAATGCACTTACCATGGCTAGAAGAACTCGAATTGTCTTATGCTTCACAACTGGTGAGAATACTTCATGATAATCAATTCCCCCTTTTGTGAAAAGCCCTTTGCCATAAGGCTTGCCTTGAACTTGGCTGGTTAAACTTCGCAGATAATTTCTTCTTCTTGGATACCCATTTGCATCCTACTAATATCACACACCTTGATAATGGTACTAGGTCTCATGTATTATTCTTTGCAAGAGACTGAATCTCCTCATTCATGGCAATCAACTATTCTGATGCTTCTTTACTCTAAACTGCCTCTTTATATGACCTTGTTCATCAGTAACATTGTTTTCTGCAATTGTTAAGGCATAAGCAACATAATTAGTATTAACAACCTCAGCAAAGTCTGCATACCTTAGAGGTTTTCTGATTTCCCTTGTTGGTCTCCTTGCTGCTATACTTTGTGAATCTTCTTCTTCTCTGGGTTGTTCTTCAAGATTTGTTGTCATCCTCTTTGAAGCTTCAATCTCAAACTCTACCTTCTAGTTAGCACCATGATCTTTGTTTCAACTCCACCTAACAATCCTTGTTTACTCAATACTGCAAGCCCTTTGTCATTTATGTGACCCAATCTGCGATGCCATAACTCTATACAATCATCATGTTGCTCTGAGGATCGAGATACTGCCACTATTCCCATCACTAAACTGCCAGTCAAGATGTAAATTCCATGCTGCAATTTACCCTTTATCACGACCAGAGCACCTTTTGAAATTCTTATTTGCTCATCTTCATTAGAAAAATTATACCCATTTTTTAGATAATGTTCCTACAAAGATCAAATTCTTACGAAGATCAAGAATATACCAAGCATCAAATGTTCTAACTATCCCATCATACATCTTAATCTGCACAAAACCACTACCTTTGACACTGAGCTCCTCATCATCACCCATCTTAACATTGCCATTCCACTCTTTAAAAGAAGTAAATAGTTTTTTTTTTTTTAGAAAATCATGTGATAAGATGCACCAGTGTCCAAGACTTAAGTATTTGCAAAACCTGAAGTACTAATAGTTAAAACATCACTGCCTTTTCCTTCATCAGAACTATCCTTAATCATAGTTGAGCTATCTTGCACTACTACAGCTCTACCATTGCTAGTTGATTCCTTCTTTTCATTTCCCTTCTTTCGTTGTGGACAGTCCTTCCTTAGCTGCTCTTTTTCTTTGTAGTGATAACTAGGGCTGTGCATAAGTCGGTTCAAACCGATTTAACCGATGAAATTTGGTTAATTCAATTTGGTTAAGTCAGTTTGATGGTTATGTCGATTTTTTATGTCGATTTATTTGGTTAATTCATTCGGTTATCGGTTAGTAAAATTATTAACCGAATTAACCGAAATAATCAAACTTTTAATATTTAATATTTAATATTTAATAATTATATATTTATATATATTAATAGCCAAATTAAACCCATTCCCGAACCAAATATACAACCATTAGCCCAAGACCTAATAAACTGATTTGACTGAAATAACCGACCAAACCGACCGAAATTTAGCCAGTTTGGTTAATTTGGTTATAGTTAAAAATGTCGGTCGGTTCGATCGGTTCCTCTAGCTAAGTTGGTTAATTAGGTTTGAAGTTTTTTTTGACCGAACCGACCAAATGCACAGCCCTAGTGATAACATTGGAATTTGTGAGCTTCGATTTTGAATGTGACTTACCTTTGCTGCCACCATCCTTTTCCTTGTTCCTGCCTCTACTAACAACTAGACCTTCTTTTGCACTATCTTCATTAGAATCAGAGACTTTTCTCTTCAATTCTTTGGATTGCATAGCATCTTTCACATTGCTAACAGAAATATTATCTCTACCATATAGCATAGTATCTATAAAATTCTCATATAAACTCAGTAAGGAACATAAAAGAATGATAGCTTAATTCTCATCATCTATTTTAACTTTCGATTAAAATTGTCAAGATGATCTTTTACTTGCATATTTTTTTGTCATCCGAGAGGTATATAAATGTTGCTTCTGATATAATCTATTGGTTAGGGATTTCTTTTTATACTTACTTTTCAACTTGTTCCATAACCCCGCAGCAGTCATTTTTACAACCACCTTTCTCAAGACATCATCAGTTAAACTTAACAGAATCGCGTTGTGCACTTTTGCCATAATCTCATTTTTTTCCTCTGCCTACAAATTTGCAAGCAATTTTTTTCTCCTTCCAACGCTGCCGTATATCCTTGCTAAACAAGAACAATCATCATCTTTACCTTCCACAAAGTGAAACCATTCAATCCATTGAATTTCTCAATTTTGAATTTGTGAGACATCTTGAACAGTAAAATGGAGTTAACCCTAGATACCCAAATTCGAACAGAAACACTAGGTAACCTAGCTTTGATACCACTTGTTGTGCAAGAAACGCAATAACATAAGAAAATTAAAGCAAGAAAAATAAGAGCATACAAGATTTACGTGGTTTGATTAATGTGACTTACGCCTATAAGCAGGGAAAGAGATTTCTTATTTCTTTGAAAAAAATTAATACAAAGAGAAAAGACTTTAATGCCTTATATATATAATCACCAAATCCAAATCCTAGCTAAACAAGGATAATCCTAATCAATAAGGATAAATTCTATTCCTTATCTTAATCTGATTAAGATTATCTAAGCATAATCATAATCGAATAAGGATTAAAGTCTACTCTTTTTCATAATCTGATTAGAAATTATCTAATCAAAATTCAAAGTACTCAACAGAAAATAAAAATGGAAGAAAGAGTAGTATAAGTTGGGTAGCTAAGGTAGGAGAAAGAAGTAGTAATAAAAAAAAAGAAATCTGGCATAAAAAAAGGAGCAAAAGGCAAAGATACAAAGAAAATGAATGTTCAAAGGTAGGAGAAAAGGGCTTTATGGTGGAAACAAGGTGAAGGAAATTCACGTACAAGTACAGTTGCCACGTGCCCATGTCTTTAAAACTTCAAACAATCTGAAGGGCATAGCGCGCTCAACTTAAAAATAAATGATGGTTGATTATGATCAAGCCTTTGAGTTATCCTATGATCGAGACTTGGATTAGGCATAATAATGAGGAGGAAAGGGAAGAGACCGTTGAGCAAATCATTCATCCAACTAATCTTGGATATCCATCACAAAGTGGCCATAAACTTGGAGTTGCCACCAATCATTTTAGGCTAGGCAAGATCGAATGCCTATTGAAAACAATATTATGAGTTATGAAACTTAAAACACTGAATTCAAGGTCTATGAAGTCCAGAGATTCATTGCTTAGGCTCGGGAGTTGGTTACGCGTAGGGAAAGACGAGCTTCCCTATGACGCCCGAAATTGGTACCTACTAACTATGTCTCACTTTGGCCTCAGTTAAATCAGTTCTATTTGGTCTCTATTTAGATATAATCTTTTTTAATGCATGAAGTTTTGCAAAATATAAATTCGGGTTTTTTTATTAGGGAAAATTAGATCACCTATATGCCCTGAAGATGTGAGGAACATAGAGATTTTTTTTGTGAAAATGATGTTCGGATTGGATTTTAAAAATTAGATGTTTCATATTAGGCACTGAAGAGATACCAACACGAAACATCGCCTCATAAATTTTATTAGAAAATGAATTTTAAATATGATGCACAATAACACTACAAAAGGAAACAAGTTAGTAAGGCAAAAAATGAGAAATATAATAATATCATAAACAAGCAATCACAAACCAAAGAACGTAAAAAGGAGGGACGATTGAAATGTATCTCATAATTACCTCCAATTATTGAAGAATAACCAAGATGACAATTTTAGAGACCGATCTGGATTCGATGGTAATTTGAAGAAGAAAGAAAATTTCTATCAAAATAGTTTTGAGGCATCCTGAAGAGAGATAATTTTAAGCTTTTGAGGTAAAAGCGGGGTTAGAGTGTCCCCTCATTGAGGTGGGGTTGGAGTATCCCCGAAAATAGAGTTATGAAAATAGTTAAAATTAAAGTGAAAATTTGAATTTTAAAAAAAAAATGAGGTTGGAGTATCCCCAAAGTTAGGAAAACATTTAGGAACAAAGAGAAAATTTAAATTAAAAAAAAGGGTTGGAGTATCCTCTTTGAGTAATGGAGTTGGAGTACCTTCATTAGCAAAAAATTTAATATGAAATCCTATTTTTTGTATTTTTACCTAGATCCAAGTAAAAAAAGGTTAATGTTGTGAGGGAGACTAAACGGGTGCATTTTGAGACATCCAAATGTCTCGATAAAAGGAGATTAAAAAATTCAATTGAAAGCAGGGGACAACATCATGTCATCTCTATTTTTGGATTTTTTGGGGTGTATTCGTAAACTTCAGAGCGTAAATGAGGCACCGTTAGAAAGGTAGCTCAATAAGGTTTAATATAGAACTAGTCCAAAAATTCTAGAAAATCACATTCTAAACAGAATTAATTTTTGAAGTTAAGTCAGTCTCGATATTGGCAGCGTGTACGAGGAAAAAGGGCATAATGGACTTTGAAAAATCATGCCAAGCTTTTTCGGAATCATTAGATCATGAACAATACCTTTTTAGATAGAAAATTTTGTGAACTTTTTAGGAAAAATATTTTAAAATTTTGTAAAAATCAGCTGATGGGCCAAAGCAGCCCAAACAGGATGTTGCATGTTGGTTCCAAGGGTTAGATAGCAAAGGTTCTAAAAATTATGACTCCCTCATCCGGGATGATTTGATGGCAAATAAAATAGTGTTCGAATGGTAATTCGATGCCATTTAAGGGAAAAATAATAGAAAAATCAAAGGAAATATTTATGGTTCAAAAATGATTTTTCAAATTTGGACTACGATGTTGCTAGAGCAAAAACAAGGGGATTATTTGATATTCTATTTTTTGGACGATAGACTCGTGTTCAGGGCATCCAAACGTCCATGACAGAAAGTAACATGGGCTTCACAAGTTTATTCCACAATCTTGGAGTAGTTTGGGACAATGGAACAACCCGTTGACCATGTCACTAAAGAGAACATGAAACTCAATATCAAGGTTTAATACTAAAAAGGATTTCCTTTTTTTTGAAAATAAACTTATTTCATCATGAAATCCAGAGCTGAAATATTGATTTACCCCAAGATTGGGAGACCAATTTGATGAAACATTAGGTGCATGTTACTCTCCATCTATTGAAGGTAACATAAACTTAACTTGGGGATGTTTTTAAAAATTAGTTTGTAAGAAACAAGCAAGCATTTTAATGGAGATATCGTGAACAAAATACAGGCCATACAAGGATAAACATAGATTAAATGTGCAAACATGCAAAGATGCATTTTGACATGGAAATGGGTGACATAGATGCAAGAAGATGGCAAATATGGTGCATAGAGATGATATAAACATGTTCATACAAAGGAGTGGATGTTGGAGTTGTCAAGACAACATTTTTATTTAATGAGCCTCCACAAAAAATATTTGAACATACCTAAGATACATTAAGGTGACCATTTAAATATGAATGGATACGTGAATATGGAAGGAACATGGCAAAATGTGCATGAAAAAAGGCTTTATGATGATGAAAATGAAGCATGGTGAGTTTACATATCTAGCAACATTAAGGTTTCAAGAGGGTTATCAAGATCCTAGGATTACCACAATCAAGGTAACAAAGATGCATAAGAGTATTGGGAGGCTCATGGCAACATGAAGGGCTCACTAAAATGAAATGGATGATCAAAATAGAAAATATATGGAATAAGGTAAAAAAATATACCAACAAAAGTTTAAAGTTTTTTCCTTTTTCAAAGCAATAACTTTAAGCTCAATTCCTTCCCTCTTTTTGTATTGTTTAGCAAAAAAAGGTGAAAGGAAGAAACTTTCTAGTAATATGTTTGCTGATGGGGTGTTTTAAGGATGAAAATGTGTAAAAGGTTGAGTTTTTAAAGGTGTTCTGCTGGTGGTTTTGGGGAGCTACGGGAATGGAAGTTGGTTGAGGGTGAAAGGCAATGGAACAGTGTTTCGGTGAGTTGTTGGAGTTGGAGTTGATGAAGGATTTGTGGGGATGGATGAAGAGTTTTTTGGGATTGCTAAAGAGCTTCTTTGATAGCTGAGAATTTTTTTTATGACTGACATAGAGTTTTTCTTTTCTTTTTTAAGATGGGAGAAAGTCCTCTTTTTAATCTAATGCTTAGCCAATGCCTTTAGGAGACATGGAAGGGCATTTTTATTTTTCTTTCCTGGACCAGGGAACATCTTCAGCTACCATGCTCAGCTGGTTTTCTTCTCACTGGTTCTATCATATTGAGAAAGAGAGCAGAACGGCTGCAATAGCCTCCTAACTGATTATATGCCTGCCACCATCTTACAGCCATATATTTTGTGAAAGTGACCTTTGTCTTGGGCTCTAAATTTGTTTAAATTCGATCATAAGCCCAAAGCCAAGTTTGCAATGTTTTATTGTGGTTTCTTGGTGCCAAAAAAAAAATGTTTGAATCAAAATTTTGAAGGTTGAAAAATGGTCTGAGCAAGGCAAAATGCCTTACTGTATTGATACAAAGCATGTTGTATCAATACACAAGGCAATTTTTACCCCTAAGTATCGATATAAGAAGGTGTGTATCAACACTAATAGCAAAAATTATTTCTCTTAGCTACCGTGCTCAGCTGGTTTTCTTCTTATTGGTTCTGTCATACTGAGAAAAGAGCAGAAAGGCTGCAATAGCCTCCCAGCTGATTATATGCCTACCACCATCTTACAACTATATATTTTATGAAAGTGACCTTTGTCATTGGTTTTTTGGGCTCTAAAATTTGTTTAAATTCGATCATAAGCCCAAAGCCAAGGTTTGCAATGTTTTATGGCAATTTTTTGGTGCCAAAAACATGTTTGAATCAGATTTTTGAAGGTTGAAAAATGGTCTGAGCAAGGCAAAATGCCTTACTATATCAATACAAAGCATGTTGTATCAATACACAAGGCAATTTTTACCCTTGAGTATCGATACAAGGAGGTGTGTATCGATACTAAGAGCAAAAATTGTTTTCAGTCTCGAGACTTAGAGGCTTGTATCATTACTCTATGGACTTGTATCGATACATTTCACCAAAAATCACAACTTTAGCTAATGCCAAGGCCTATATCGATACAAACATGCCAGGTATCAATACCACACCTTGGGTATCGATACCAAACCCTCTAGTATCGATACTACATGTGAAAATTCAAGTTTTTTGCACTGTAAAGGCCTTGTATCAATACTCGTGCACCATATAACTTGCACATACCCGTGGCTTCTCGAGTTACGTTAACTTAGTCACAAATAATAAGAAATTGACTTGTGTATTCATTTGAATGACCTTGGTGACACCATGAAAAGTGGCTTTTGATGCCTCGATTTTATATTTTTCTTTAATATGGCCCATAGGCATTTTAGACCTTCCTAAAAATTTTTTTCGCTTGACGCCGCATCGCCTAATAGTGCCTAGTGACCTGGCACCTTGCAGTCGACCTCCAGTTTTTATTTCTATTTTCTAATTTTATCATCTTTTACCTAACTCTTCGAGTGTCAAAAACTGACCCGAACAAAATGAGGTGTTTACAGGCACTATTAGGTGATAAGAATATGACAAACACAATTTTTATAGATCCAGAAAAGGGGACTAGCCTAGGTGTAGAATTTTTTGGCTTTATGTGCCCCTATATTTGATTTGAGGAAAGAATAATACAAAGGTAACAAGTAAAGAAAAAAAATAATATTAAATATACCATTGATATGCAAACTGGACTTTGATGATATTGCAAGTAATATGGAGAAAAAAGGAGAAAAGAAAATTGTAAAGTTTTCAAAATTTAATTGATGTTTGTAAGCTGAAAAAGGTACATTGCGAGGGTCAATAATTTACTTGGTTTGGAAAGAGAGGAGGACAATTGATGAAAGAATTTGCCTTTAGTTCGGTAAATTTGGAATGCACGAAGGTTTTTTGTAATTACAAATCCGGGTTTATAAAATGCCTGTTGGGTAAATTCTCTTATAGTGACTGAAGTTAGAAATAGCAAAGCTGTAAAAAGATTCAAGTTTGAAGCAAATTAGCTGGAAATATAGAGTTGTGGGGAAATCAACAAAAAAGGGCAGAGCACTGAATGCAAGGGATCCAAGGCGCGTCAGTCACGTAGTACAAAAGCTCAATAATGGAGTCGGGAATCAATTGTGAAACAACAGGAAGAAAAAAAAAGGAGTTGATGCAACAAGCAAAGGAATTACAGAATAACCAGGCGACTGTCTAGGGGTTTAAAAGAATGTAGCACATCAAAGGAAAGATGAAGTTCGGGATAGCAAGGAACAATACTGATCAAAGAGCTGGCGTTAAATTTAAATGGTTGACTACGGGCGATAGCAATGCTAAAATTTTCCATTACACTGGATTACAAATAAGACGTCAAACTAAATGCTCACGATTAAAAATGAAAGCAATAATTGGGTAGAAAAGGAAAAAAAAAAAGTAATTAGAAAATATGAAAAGTAATTCCAAACCACTGGATCAAGAGACTGAAGCGAAGAGGTGGAGGAGATTCATAGATTTGTAACAGAGGAAATGAATGCAAATTTGATAGATAAAATCACTGAGGAAGAAAAAGTAACAAGGGCCGTATTTCAACTGGGAGCTTACAAGGCTCTTGGACCTATCGAGTTTAGTGGGGCATGTTTTATAAAAAATTCTGGGGAACTATGAAGGATGACGTGGTAGGGGCTGTGATCAATTTTTTCGAGACTAGAGAAATGCTTCAAGAATTAAGCAGCAACAGATGTGGTATTTGATTCCTAAGATAAAGGGACCTGAGGTACTATCCCAATTCATGCCTATTAGTCTGTGCAATTACTTGTTCAAGGTTATTTCTGAGATCATGGTGAAACC
>JBBYHK010003648.1:0-12307 GCA_038382065.1 Adansonia grandidieri | reverse complement strand
TCAAGGGTAAACTTTGATTATAAGGAAAATGGTCGAAAGAAAAGCTTTTCTTGCAAATCCACAGCATCAATATCGTGTATCCGAATGTGGAGAACATGATTGTAATGCCAATAACAAAAAGAATAAAGACTATTATGAGTATCAAAGTTTATCCTATTTCATGGATAAACATTAATTACAAGGAATATAGGGGAAAGAAAAGCTCTTTTGGCAAATATAAAGCATCAATATCATGTATCCTAATGCGGAAAACATGGTCATAGTGCCCATGACAAAAAGAATAGAGACTATTACGAGTATCAAAGTTTGTCCTATTTCACGGATGAACATTAATTCAAGGAAAAAGGGGGAAAGAAAAGCTTTTCTTGCAAATCCAAAGCATCATTATCGTGTATCCCAATGTGGAGAACATGATTGTAGTGCTAGTGACAAAAAGAATGGAGATTATTATGAGTAACCAAGTTTGTCTCTTTTCAAGGATGAACCTTGATTATAAGGAAAATGGTGGAAAAAAAAGCTTTTTTGCAAATCCAAAGCATTAATATTGTGTATCCCAATGTGGAGAACATGATTGTTGTGCCAAAAATAAAAAGAATGGAGATTATTATAAGTATCAAAATTTATCCTATTTCACGAGTGAACATTAATTACAAGGAAAATGGTGGAATGAAAAGCTTCTCTTTCAAATCCAAAGCATCAATATCATGTATCCCAATAGGGAGAACATGGTTGTAGCATCCATAACTATATGAATGGAGATTGTTATGAGTATCAAAGTTTGTCCCATTTCATGGGTGAACATTAATTACAAGGAAAATGGTGAAAAGAAAGGCTTTTCTTGCAAATCCAAAGCATCAATATTGTGTATCGCAAAGGGGAGAACATGATTGTAATGCCAGTAATAAAAAGAATAGAGATTATTATGAGTATGCAAGTTTGTCTCACTTCACAGACAAACTTTGATTATAAGGAAAATGGTGGAAAGAAAAGATTTTCTTGCAAATCTAAAGCATCAATATCGTGTATCCCAATATGGAGAACATGATTATAGTGCCAATAACAAAGAGAATAGAGATTATTATGAGTATCCAAGTTTGTCTCTTTTCATGGATGAACTTTGATTATAAGGAAAATGGAGAAAGAAAAGCTTTTCTTGCAAATCTAAAGCATCAATATCATTTATCCCAATGTAGAGAACATGATTGTTGTGCCAATAACAAAAAGAATAGAGATTATTATGAGTGTCCAAGTTTGTCTCTTTTCATAGACGAACATTGATTTTAAGGAAAATGGCAGAAAAAAAAGCTTTTCTTGCAAATCCAGAGCATCAATATTATGCATCACCATGTGGAGAACATGATTGTCAAGAAGAATGGAGATTATTATAGGTATCCAAGTTTGTTTCTTTTCACGGATGAACTTTAATTATAAGGAAAATTGTGAAAAGAAAAGCTTTTCTTGCAAATCCAAAGCATCAATATCCTGTATCCTAAAGTGAGGAACATGATTGTTGTGCCAATAATAAGAAGAATGGAGATTAGTATGAGTATCCAAGTTTGTCCTATTTCATGGATGAACATTAACTACAAGGAAAATGGTGGAAAGAAAAGCTCTTCTGGCAAATCCAAAGCATCAATATCATGCATCTCAACGTGGAGAACATGATTGTTATGCCAATAACAAACAGAATGGAGATTATTATGGGTATCTAAGTTTGTCTCATTTCTTGGATGAACTTTGATTACAAGGAAAATGGTGGAAAAAGAAGCTTTTCTTGCAAATCCATTGCATCAATATCATCTATCCCAATGTGGAGAACATGATTGTTGTGCCAATAAGAAAAAGAATGGAGATTATAATAAGTATGCAAGTTTGTCTCACATCGTGGATGAACTTTGATTATAAGGAAAGTGGTGGAAAGAAAAGCTTTTCTCGCAAATCCAAAGCATCAATATCGTTCATCCTAATGTGAAGAACATTATTGTTATGCCAATAATAAGAAGAATGAAGATTATTATGAGTATTCAAGTTTGTCCCATTTCATGGATGAACATTAACTACAAGGAAAATCGTGGAAAGAAAAGCTCTTCTGGCAAATCCAAAGCATCAATATCGTGTATCTTAACATGGAGAACATGATTGATGTGCCAATAACAAAAAGAATGGAGATTATTGTGAGTATCGAAGTTTGTCCCATTTCACAGCTGAACTTAGATTATAAGGAAAATGGTGGAAGGAAAAGATCTTCTTGCAAATCCAGAGCATCAATATCATGTATCCCAATGTGAGGAACATGATTGTAGTGCCCATAACAAAAAGAACGGAGATTATTATGAGTATCCAAGGTTATCTCTTTTCAAGGATGAACTTTGATTATAAGGAAAATGGTTGGAAGAAAAGCTTTTATTGCAAATCCACAGCATCAATATCGTGTATCCCAATGTAGAGAACTTCATTGTAATGCCAATAACAATAAGAATGGAGATTATTATGAGTATCCAAGTTTATCTTTTTTCATGGATGAACTTTGATTATAAGGAAAGTGGTGAAAAGAAAATCTTTCTTTGCAAATCTAAAGCATCAACATCGTGTATCCCAATGCGGAGAACATGATTGTTGTGCCAATAACAAGGAGAATGGAGATTATTATGAGTATCCAAGTTTGTCTCATTTCAAGGATGAACGTTAACTATAAGGAAAATGGTAGAAAGAAAAGCTCTTCTGGTAAATCCAAAGCATGAATATCATGTATCCCAATGTGGAGAACATGATTGTTGTGCCAATAACAAAAAGAATGGAGATTATTATGGGTATCTAAGTTTATCTCATTTCTCAGATGAACTTTGATTATGAGGAGAATGGAGGAAAAAAAAGCTTTTCGTCCTAATCCATAGCATCAATATCCTGTATGCCAATGTAAAGAACATGATTGTAATGCCAATAAGAAAAGGAATAGAGATTATTATGAGTATGCAAGTTTGTCTCACTTAGTGGATAAACTTTGATTACAATGAAAACGGTGGAATAAAAAGCTTTTCTTACAAATCCAAAGCATTAATATCGTGTATCCCAATATGGAGAACATGATTGTAGTGCCAGAAACAAAAAGAATGGAGATTATTATCAGTATCCAAGTTTGTCTCTTTTCAAGGGTAAACTTTGATTATAAGGAAAATGGTCGAAAGAAAAGCTTTTCTTGCAAATCCACAGCATCAATATCGTGCATCCGAATGTGGAGAACATGATTGTTGTGGTAACAACAAAAAGAATAGAGACTACTACGAGTATCAAAGTTTGTCCTATTTTATGGATGAACATTAATTGCAAGCAAAACGGGGGAAAGAAAAGCTCTTCTGCCAATTATAGAGCACTAATATCATGTATCCCAAAATGGAAAACATGATCATAGTGCTCATGACAAAAAGAATAAAGACTATTATGAGTATTAAGTTTGTCCTATTTCACGGATGAACATTAATTGCAAGGAAAATGGGGGAAAGAAAAGCTTTTCTTGCAAATCCAAACCATCAATATCATGTATCCCAATGTAGAGAACATAATTGTAGTGCCAATAACAAAAAGAATGGAGATTATTATGAGTATCCAAGTTTGTCTCTTTTCACAAGCAAACTTTAATTATAAGGAAAATGGAGAAAGAAAAGCTTTTCTTGCAAAACCAAAGCATCAATATCATTTATCCCAATGTAGAGAACATGATTGTTATGCCAATAACAAAAAGAATGGAGATTATTATGAGTGTCCAAGTTTGTCTCTTTTCATAGATGAACTTTGATTATTAGGAAAATGGTGGAAAGAAAAGCTTTTTGTGCAAATACAAAGCATCAATATTGTGTATCCCAATGTGGAGAACATGATTGTCAAGAAGAATGGAGATTATTATGAGTATCCAAGTTTGTCTCTTTTCACGGACGAACTTTGATTATAACAAAAATTATGAAAAAAAAAGCTTTTCTTGCAAATCTAAAGCATTAATATCGTGTATCCCAAAGTGACAAACATGATTGTTGTGCCAATAACAAGAAGAATGGAGATTAGTATGAGTATCCAAGTTTGTCTCATTTCATGGATGAACATTAACTACAAGGAAAATGGTGGAAAGAAAAGCTCTTCTGGCAAATCCAAAGCATCAATATCATGTATCCTAATATGGAGAACATGATTGTTGTGTCAATAACAAAGAGAATGGAGATTATTATGGGTATCCAAGTTTGTCTCATTTCTTGGATGAACTTTGATTAGAAGGAAAATGGTAGAAAGAAAAACTTTTCTTGCAAATCCATTGCATCAATATCGTCTATCCCAATGTGAAGAACATGATTGTTGTGCCAATAAGAAAAAAAAATGGAGATTATTATAAGTATGCAAGTTTGTCTCACTTTGTGGATGAACTTTGATTATAAGGAAAATGGTGGAAAGAAAAGCTTTTCTTGCAAATCAAAAGCATCAATATCGTTTATTCCAATGTGAAGAACATGATTGTTGTGCCAATAACAAGAAAAATGGAGATTATTGTGAGTATCAAAGTTTGTCCCATTTCACAGCTGAACTTAGATTATAAGGAAAATGGTGGAAAGAAAAGCTCTTCTTGCAAATCTAGAGCATCAATATCATGTATCCCAATGTGAAGAACATGATTGTAGTGCCCATAACAAAAAGAATGGAGATTATTATAAGTATCCAAGTTTATCTCTTTTCAAGGATGAACTTTGATTATAAGGAAAATGGTTGGAAGAAATGCTTTTATTGCAAATTCATACCATCAATATTATGTATCCCAATGTGGAGAACTTCATTGTAATGCCAATAACAAGAAGAATGGAGATTATTATGAGTATCCAAGTTGTCTCTTTTCACAGATGAACTTTGATTATAAAGAAAGTGGTGAAAAGAAAAGCTTTTCTTGCAAATCTAAAGCAGCAATATCGTGTATCGCAATGCGGAGAACATGATTGTTGTGCCAATAACAAGAAGAATAGAGATTATTATGAGTATCCAAATTTGTCTCATTTCACGGATGAACATTAACTACAAGGAAAATGGTGGGAAGAAAAGCTCTTCTGGCAAATCCAAAGCATCAATATCATGTATCCCAATGTGGAGAACATGATTGTTGTGCCAATAACAAAAAGAAAGGAGATTATTATAGGTATCCAAATTTGTCTCATTTCTCAGATGAACTTTGATTATGAGGAAAATGGTGGAAATAAAAGCTTTTCTTCCTAATTCATTGCACCAATATCGTGTATCCCAATGTTGAGAACATGATTGTAGTGGTAATAAGAAAATGAATGGAGATTATTATGAATATGCAAGTTTGTCTCACTTCGTGGACGAACATTGATTATAACGAAAATTGTGGAAAGAAAAGTTTTTCTCATAAATCCAAAGCATTATTGTCGTGTATCCCAATCTGAAGAACATGTTGTAGTGCCAGTCACAAAAAGAATGGAGATTATTATGAGTATTCAAGTTTATCTCATTTCAAAGATGAACTTTGATTATAAGGAAAATGGTTGGAAGAAAAGCTTTTGTTGCAAATCCATAACATCAATATCGTGTACCCTAATCTGGAGAACATGATTGTAATACCAATAACTAAAAGAATGTAGATTATTATGAGTATACAATTTCATCTCAATTCATGGATGAACTTTGATTATAAGGAAAATGGTGGAAAGAAAACCTTTTCTCGCAAATCCTAAGGATCGATATTGTGTATCCTAATGTGGAGAACATGGTTGTAATGCTAGTAACAAAAAGAATGGTGATTATTATGAGAATCCAAGTTTGTCTCTTTTCACTGACAAACTTTGATTATAAGGAAAATGGTGAAAAGAAAAGCTTTTCTTGAAAATCTAAAGCATCAATATCGTGTATCCCAATATGGAGAACATGATTGTTGTGCCAATAACAAGAAGAATGGAGATTATTATGAGTATCCAAGTTTGTCCCATTTCATGGATAAATATTAACTATAAGGAAAATGGTGGAAAGGAAAGCTCTTCTTGCAAATCCAAAGCATTAACATCATGTTTCCCAATGTAGAGAACATGATTGTTGTGCCAATAACAAAAGGAATGGAGATTATTATGGGTATCCAAGTTTATCTCATTTCCTGAATGAACTTTGATTATAACGAAAATGGTTGGAAGAAAAACTTTTCTTGCAAATCCATAGTATCAATATCGTGTATCCCAATGTGGAGAATGTGATCGTAATGCCAGTAACAAAAAGAATGGAGATTATTGTGAGTGTCCGAGTTTGTCTCTTTTCGTGGATGAACTTTGATTATAAGGAAAATGGTGAAAAGAAAAGCTTTTCTTGTAAATCCAAAGCATCAATATCATGTATCCCAATATGGAAAACATGATTGTTGTGCCAATAGCAAGAAGAATGGAAATTATTATGAGTATCCAAGTTTGTCTCATTTCATGGATGAACATTAACTACAAGGAAAATGGTGGAAAGAAAAGCTCTTCTGGCAAATCCAAAGCATCAATACCATGTATCCTAATGTGGAGAACATGATTGTTGTGCCAATAACAAAAAGAATGGAGATTATTATGGGTATCCAAGTTTATCTCATTTCTCAGATGAACTTTGATTATAAGGAAAATGGTGGAAAGAAAAGCTTTTCTTACTAATACAAAGCATCAATATCGTGTATCCCAATATGGAGTACATGATTGTAGCACCAATAAGAAAAAGAATGCTGAGTATTATTATGAGTATGCAAGTTTGTCTCAATTGTGGATGAACTTTGATTATAAGGAAAATGGTGGAAAGAAAAGCTTTCCTTGCAAATCCAAACCATCAATATCATGTATCCTAATGTGGAAAACATTATTGTACTCCCATAACAAAAAGAATGGACATTATTATGAGTATCCAAGTTTGTCTCATTTCACAGATGAACTTTGATTATAAGAAAAATGGTGGAAAGAAAAATTTTTCTTGCAAATCCAAAGCATCAATATCGTGTATCCCAATGTGGAGAACATGATTGTTGTGCCAATAACAAGAAGAATGGAGATTATTATGAGTATCCAAGTTTGTCCCATTTCATGGATGAACATTAAAAACAACAAAAATGGTGGAAAGAAAAGCACTTCTGGCAAATCCAAAGCATCAATATCGTGTATCCCAATGTGGAGAACATGATTATTGTACTAATAAAAAAAAAGAAGGGAGTTCATTGTGAGTATCAAAGTTTGTCCCATCTCACGACTGAAGCTTGGTTGTAGGGAAAATGGTGGAAAGAAAAGCTCTTCTTCCAAATCCAAAGCATCAATATCATGTATCCCAATGTGGAGAAAATGATTGTAGTGCCCATAACAAAAAGAATGGAGATTATTATAAGTATCGAAGTTTGTCCCATTTCACGGATGAATATTAATTACAAGGAAAGTGGCAGAAAGAAAAGTTTTTCTCACAAATCCAAAGCATCAATATCGTGTATCCCAATATGGAAAACATGATTGTAGTGCCAGTAACAAAAAGAATGGAGACTATTTTGTGTATCCATGTTTATCTCACTTTCTGGACGAACTTTTATTATAAGGAAAATCGTTGGAAGAAAAGCTTTGCTTGCAAATCCACAACATCAATATCATGTATCCCAATGTGGAGAACATGATTGTAATGCCAATAACTAAAAGAATAGAGATTATTATGAGTATGCAGATTTGTCTCATTTCACAGACAAACTTTGATTATAAGGAAAATGGTAGAAAAAAAAAAGCTTTTCTTGCAAATCCATAGCATCGATATCGTGTATCCCAACGTGTAGAACATGATTGTTGTGCCAATAACAAAAAGAATAGAGATTGTTATGAGTACCCAAGTTAGACTCTTTTCACAAAGGAACTTTGATGATAAGGAAAATGGTGAAAAGAAAAGCTTTTCTTGCAAATCCAAAGCATCAATATCGTGTATCCCAATGTGGATATCCCAATGTGCAGAAAATGATTGTTATGCCAATAACAAGAAGAATGAAGATTATTATCAGTATCCAAGTGTATCCCATTTCATGGATGAACATTAACAACAACAAAAATGGTGGAAAAAAAAGCTCTTCTGGCAAATCCAAAGCATCAGTATCGTGTATCCCAATGCGGAGAACATGATTGTTATGGTAACAAGAAAAAGAAGGGAGACCATTACAAGTATCGAAGTTTGTCCCATTTCATGGTTGAACTTTGATTACAAGGAAAATGGTGGACAGAAAAGCTCTTCTTCCAAATCCAAAGCATCAATATCATGTATCTCAATGTGGAGAAAATGATTGTAGTACCCATAACAAAAAGAATGGATTATTACGAGTATCAAAGCTTGTCCCATTTCACGTATGAATATTAATTACAAGGAAAGTGGTGGAAAGAAAAGTTTTTCTCGCAAATCCAAAGCATCAATATCATGTATCCCAATATGGAGAACATGACTGCAGTGCCAGTAACAAAAAGAATAGAGACTATTATGAGTATCCAAGTTTATCTCACTTTCCCGATGAACTTTGATTATAAGGAAAATGGTTGGATGAAAAGCTTTGCTTGCAAATCCACAACATCAATATCGTGTATCCCAATATGGAGAACATGATTGTAATGCCAATAACTAGAAGAATGGAGATTATTATGAGTATACAGATTCGTCTTACTTCACAGATAAACTTTAATTATAAGGAAAATGGTGGAAAGAAAAGCTTTTCTTGCAAATTCAAAGCATCAATATCATGTATCCCAATGTGTAGAACATGATTGTTGTGCCACTAACAAAAAGAATATACATTGTTATAAGTATCCAAGTTTGATGCTTTTCATGGACGAACTTTGATGACAAGGAAAATTGTGGAAAGAAAAGCATTTCTTGCAAATACACAGCGTCAATACCGTGCATCCCAATATGGAGAACATGATTGTTATGACAATAACAAAATGAATGGAGATTATTATGGGTTTCCAAGATTGTCTCATTTGATAAATGAACTTTGATTATGAGAAAAATGGTGGAAAGAAAAGCTTCTCTTGCAAATCCTAAGCATCAATATTGTGTATCTCAATCTGGACAACATGACTATGGTGCCAATAACAAAAAAGATGGAGATTATTATGAGTATCCAAGTTTGTCTCATTTCACAGGTGAACTTTGATTATAACGAAAATGGTGGAATGAAAACTTTTCTTACAAATCCAACACATCAATATATTGTATCCCAATGTGGAGAACATGATTGTAGTGCAATAACAAAAAGAATGGAGATTATTGTGAGTTTCCATGTTTATCTTATTTCATAGAAAAACTTTGATTATGAGGAAAATGGCGGAAAGAAAAGCTTTTCTTGCAAATCTTAAGCATTAATATCGTGTATCCCAATGAGGAGAACATGATTGTAGTGCCAACACCAAAAAGAATGGAGATTTTTATAGGTATTCAAGTTTGTCTCATTTCATGGATGAACTTTAATTACAAGAAAAATGGTGGAAAGAAAAGTTTTTCTTGCAAATCCAAAGCATCAATAACATGTATCCAAATGAGGAGAACATAATTGTAGTGCCAAAAACAAAAGGAATAGAGATTATAATAAGTATCCAAGTTTGTCTTATTTCACGAAAAAACTTTGATTATGAGGAAAATGGCGGAAAGAAAAGCTTTTCTTGCAAATCTTAAGCATTAATATCGTGTATCCCAATGAGGAGAACATGATTGTAGTGCCAACACCAAAAAGAATGGAGATTTTTATAGGTATTCAAGTTTGTCTCATTTCATGGATGAACTTTAATTACAAGAAAAATGGTGGAAAGAAAAGTTTTTCTTGCAAATCCAAAGCATCAATAACATGTATCCAAATGAGGAGAACATAATTGTAGTGCCAAAAACAAAAGGAATAGAGATTATAATAAGTATCCAAGTTTGTCTCATTTCACAGATGAACTTTGATTATAAGGAAAATGGTGGTAAAAAAAGCCTTTCTTGCAAATCCAAAGTATCAATATCATGTATCCCAATATGGAGAGCATGATTGCAGTGCCAATAACAAAAAAAATGAAGATTATTATGAGTATCCAACTATGTCTCATTTCACGGATGAACTTTAATTATTAGGAAAATGCTGGAAAGAAAAGCTTTTCTTGCAAATTCAAAGCATCAATATGGTGTATCCCAAATTGGAGAACATGATTGTAGTGCCAAAAACAAAAAGAACGGAGATTATTATGAGTATCCAACTTTGTGTCAGTTCATGAATTAACTTTGATTATAAGGAAAATGATGGAAAGAAAAGCTTTTCTGGCACATTCAAAGCATCAATATCGTGTATCCCAATGTGGAGAACATCATTGTAGTGCCCATAACAAAGAGCATGGAGATAATTACGAGTGTCAAGGTTTGTCTCATTTTACAGATAAATAATAATTACAAGGAAAATGATGGAAAGAAAAGCTTTTCTTGCAAATCCAAAGCATCAATATCATGTATCCCAATGTAGAGAACATGATTGTAGTGCCCATAACAAAAAGAATGGAGATTATTACGTGTATCAAAGTTTGTTTCATTTTACGGGTGAACTTTAATTAAAAGGAAAATGGTGGAAAGAAAAGCTTTTCTTGCAAATCCAAAGCATCAATATCGTGCATCCCAATTGTAGAGAACATGATTGTAGTGCCCATAACAAAAAGAATAGAGATTATTATGAGTTTCGAAGTTTGTCCTATTTTACGGATGAATAATAATTACAAGGAAAATGGTGGAAAGAAAAGCTTTTCTTCCAAATCCCAAGCGTCAATATAGTGTGTCCCAATGTGGAGAACATGATTGTAGTGCCAAAAAGAAAAAGAATGAAGATTATGGGTGTCCAAGTTTGACTCATTTCATGGATGAACTTTGATTATAGGGAAAATGATGGAAAGAAAAGCTTTTCTTGCAGATCTAAAGCATCAATATCGTGCATCCAACATGGAGTACATGATTGAAGTGTCCAATAACAAAAGAAATGGAGATTGTTATAAGTATCCATGTTTGTCACATTTCACAGATTAACTTTGATTATAAGGAAAATGGTGGACAGAAAAGCTTTTCCTGCAAATCCAAAGCATCAATATTGCATATCCGAATGAGGTGAACATGATTGTGGTGCCCATAACAAAAGGAATGCAGATTATTATGAGTATCCAAGTTTGTCTCATTTCATCCAAGTTTGTCTCATTTCACGGATAAACTTTGATTATAAGGAAAATGGTTGGAAAAAAAGGCTTTTCTTGCAAATCCAAAGCATCAATATCTTGTATCCCAATGTGGAGAACCTGATTGCAGTGCCCATAACAAGAAGAGTGGAGATTATTATGAGTATCAAAGTTTCTCCCATTTCACGAGTGAACATTAATTACAAGGAAAATTGTGGAAAGAAAAGCTTTTCTGGAAAATCCAAAGCATCAATATCATGTATCACAATTGGGAGAACATTATTGTACTATCCATAACAAAAAGGATTGAGATTATTATGGGTATCCAAGTTTGTCTAATTTCATGGATGAACTTTAATTATAAGGAAAATGGAGGAAAGAAAAGCTTTTCTTGCAAATCCAAAGCATCAATATCATGTATCCCAATAGGGAGATCATGATTGTAGTGCCCATAACAATAAGAGTGGATATTATTATGAGTATTGATGTTTGTCCCATTTCATAGGTGAACATTAATTACAAGGAAAATGATGGAATGAAAAGCTTCTCTTGCGAACTTGAAGTATCAATATCATGTATCCCAATAGGGAGAACATGATTGTGGTGCCCATAACAGAAAGAATGAAAATTATTATGGGTATACAAGATTGAATCATTTCACGGATAAACTTTGATTATAAGGAAAATGGTGGAAAAAAAGCTATTCCTGGAAATCCAAAGTATCAATATCATGTATCCCAATGTGGAGAACATGATTGAAGTGCCAATAACAAAAAGAATGGGGATTACTATAGGTATCCAACTTTGTCTCATTTCATAGATGAACTTTAATTATAAGGAAAATGTCAGAAAGAAAAGCTTTTCTTGCAAATTTAAAGCATCAAAATGGTGTATCCCAAAGTGGAGAACATGATTGTAGTGCCAATAACAAAAAGAATGGAGATTATTATGTGTATTCAAATTTGTCTCAGTTCACGGATGAACTTTAATTATAGGGAAAATGGTGGAAAGAAAAGTTTTTCTTGCAAATCCAAAGCATCAATATCGTGCATCCCAATGTGGAGAACATGATTGTAGTGCCCATAACAATAAGAATGGAGATTATTACG
>JBBYHK010003637.1:1781-12307 GCA_038382065.1 Adansonia grandidieri | reverse complement strand
TGTACTAGTTGAAGCTGTGATTGCTGGATGGCGGCCAGCTAACTGGCGATGGCTTGGAATAGGGCTTGGTAGTGGGCATGATAATCAAGTTGGCCTAGTGGCGATAATAAGGTCAACGACATCATCGCATGGATTTATGGTGGTATAGATATTTTAAGATGACTAATTGGGGGCACTAGGGCATCCAAAGGTATGTGAAGGGTGTTAATGACTTCCGATGACGGTGAGAGGTTTTGTGGAACAGCGTTAGCATGTTAGTTAGCCACGGTTTTTTGCTCTTTTCCCACAGACGATGCCAATTGTTGAGGTCGAGTGCAGTCCTGCAACACAAAGAAGGTCAAAAGGGTGCCAGAGTTGGTACTCCGGGGGCCCTCTCCGATGGTTAAGTTAGTATGCGGGTGTTTAGAGATATAGTAATGGAGATTTAGAAAATGGGAAAGAGTCCCTTACCTTTGGATTTACTTACCCTTTTATCGGTATTGTCTGGAGACATAGTGTTAGGTGATTTGATGGTGATATGATTAGCGCCGAGCTAGTTGTCAGGCTATGGTACCCTGAGGTCAGCTCTGTCAGTTTACCGCTATTCGAGAGGTGTCAGTCCTGAAGTCATACTGCTTCGAGGGGTCACATTGTTGTCTGCTGCTATTTTGGTGGTCGCCTAGTTGCACGATCGCCCAAATGGTGAAAGCTGACTAGTAGCCATTCTGATCGCCCAATCTGATCGCCAGTTGTTTTGGCAGTTGCCAGATCGCGCAAATGCTATTTTGGCAGTCGCCAATTGACTGGTAGCCATTTTGGTCGCCCAAATGCTAAAAGTTAACTGGTAGCCATTTTGGATGCCCAAATGCTAAAAGTTAACTAGTAGCCATTTTGGTCACCTAAATGCTAAAAGTTGACTGGTAGCCATTTTGGGCAATCGACCAAATGGTATAACAACACTTTTAAAAACATGTTCATAATTCAACCATTTAGGACCTCTCCATGTAAAACATGGACCCATCACACCCATATCAATAAGATTACAATCGTTAATTCGTCTATCAAACTGCTTGCAACTTTCAAGGTGAATAGGGGCACCACTTTTCTTTTTTGCTAAAAAAACAATAGAGTTGAAATCACTAGCTATGAGCCATGGATCAGACATATCATCTGTAATCTCTTTCAGCTGTCTCCATAAAGGTAATCTTTCTCTTTCCCTTAGGTTAGCATAAACTGCAGTAAAGAACCATGCTTTATTAAATGAATCTGGTATACGTAAATGAAGGAATTGCTTATTATCTTTTACTTTTTGTATATTAAGGTTATCATCTTTCCACATTGCCCAAATGCCACCTATAAAACCTTTTCCATCACATTAAGCCCATGTCTAAACCCTAGCTTTATAATATGTCTTTAAACTCGACTGCCACTCAATCTAAGTTCAAGAAGAACAACTAATTTAGGCTTTTGGTCAGGCATTAGCTATTTTAGAGCTCTAACAAATTTCTTATTAGCAGTTTCTTTACAATTTCATGTCACAATCTTCATAACTATATAGATAAAGCAATAAAGGTTTCAAATTTATTCAAGATGCATGTCCTAACCCACTTTTTGAGTCTAATTATCAACAATGTCATTAAACACGGTGTCCTCCACCATTGATTCCAAGACATCACAAGAATTTTGAATGGTAATATCTAAAGGGTCCATAGTTTTGCTACTACATTGATTATTATACAATGAACCAACATGTTCGTGATGTAAATCTAACCTATGCAAAAAATGAAGTGAACCATGCAAATATGGTTGGCTATTGGAAGTTTGTGTAAGCCCATGTGTGTTCTCTCTACCTTCTTCACCACTGTGATTCCTATCATCACTTCAAGGGATGTGAACATTTGGTTGCATACATATGGGATTTACCTTATCAATGTTGTCTTTTTGTCCCTCTATCTTGAATTTTCATAAAAAAAAATTCAACTGTTGGTCTTCAAATTATGTCTTATTATCTCCACTTTTACCTCCCCTTTTAAAATCCTTTTTTAACTCCATGCTTCCATGTGAATCCCTTTGATTAGTCCTTCTTTTTTTACTCCTTAGATTTTTTTTCTTGTTTAATATTTCCTTGATTCGCTCTCACTTCTTTGTCATGCTCGAATAAAGCTGCAAACTTTGACTTATTGACAATAATGTTAAATCTCGTATTTTGTTCCACTAAATTAGCATCCAAATTACTTACCTGATTATTTCCTCAAGCAAATTTGACTTTTCTACCCTTTTGATTTTTTTTGAGCAATCATCCATGGGCCAAAACGTCCATCTTTACCACCTCTGCCATCTTCAAACATCTTCTATTCCCCAACATCCTCTCTGCTTCCATTACTGACTTCACCGAGAACCTCTTTCTCCTTCAGACATTCTAGGTATTTATCTTTTTATGACCATATCTGCCACAACCAAGCTTACAAGGTGTATTCCCTTACATTTGACATATATATCATTAACACGATAATGAGCAAGAAGAGGTTTCTCTTTGTTTGATTTTCTTTGCACTGCGATGGAGATTGTCCACCTAGCCCTTTGGTGGAGATCACCCTTGGTCGAGATAGAGTCAAAAAGAGTAGCCATCGAAAAATAGTTTTTTAGAGGAATTAATGATTATAATATTTTGTTAATTAGAGCAGTTCTTATTTGATATTACAGTAGATTGATATGATTGGATTTTAATCATGTGTGAAACATATGCTACTCAAATGGGTTATGATATGGAATTTTAAATTATCAAAAATAGGTTTTGATTTAAGGTTGGGTTTGAGTATTTTATAAAACTTAAAATTCTATATCACATGATACATCAATATTTTATCAATATTCAAATTTTTTTAATAAAGTTAACTATTTTTCTTATTTGCTATAACTTCAAAAGTGCAAGAATTAAAATTGTTATAACCCTTCATTAATTCCATTACTGGGTAAGAAGATTTTTTTGAGGAAGATAAGCATTGAAGAATGGTTAGATAACTTTAATCTCTATTATAGGATAAGTTTGACTGTTATATAACTTCTACTCACCTAGAGTTTTGAGATAAGCACAACTCTTATCAAAGGCCTATATAAAGAGGTAGCACCAATGTTTTTGAGGTATGAGCTATTAGAATCCTATCATTCTCTCTTCAATCTTCGTTCATATTATCTTTACTAACTTAAGCATCAGAGTGTTTTCCCATAGTCAAACTCCGGGCCTTTTCTCACCTTTATTGTTTTGCAGGCTTACTTCTTAACATCTCTATTATTGCATCAATAATTGGCGCCGTCTGTGGGAACTTATCATTCTCACAGCTTGTGGCTACTTAAGCGGCTGACTCCTTTCCTATTACTCAGACCATGACAACAACGAATCAAGTGCCCATGCAACCTCAGCATGATCCCACCACACCCAATCCTATGGTAACTAAAAGGCTCCTTTCTACGATTATGACCACGATACCCGTCCCACCTAACTTCCCATATGTCCTCCTCTATTTTCAAACACCCTTCACACCAAATCATTGGCCTCAATCGCCGAACTACTTTCAGAATCTCCTAACTTCCCAATCACCACTACCTCAACCAAAGTTTACCATAATTAACCCAAACAATTATATTCAAGGGAGCCTGTCATCCCTTAATGCTGTTGTTACTAGAATAAGCATTCCCAATATATCTACCACAAACTCATCGACGGCTGATTTGGGAAACCCATCTACAATAAACATATCCTTACCACTACTAACATCCCAAGTCGATTTACAGAACCATTATCTCGCTCAATTTCAAACATTGACCGGTCAGATGGTGACCCAACAAGCCCTCATTCAACAACAATATCAAAAAGAGTTGGCAGCCCAATAAACCATTATCCAACAGCAACAACAATAATTAATCAACTTCTATAATTTGGTCGCCAAAACCAGTTACCTAGTAGATCCAATACTAGGAACCATAGCCTAAGCATAAGAAATCAGCAGACAAGTCAGGAATATCATGAAATCTAGGAGAGTTCATACTCTACTCCTGATTGTGACCTATACAAAAAATAAGAAGATACAGATCATCGTGGACAAGGTTCCTTGTTAGCTGAACAAGTAGCAGTCCTTCATGAGGGAATTAAAAATTTGAAACAGTCGAGGAAGGATAATTGGGAATGGTTAGAGATTGAGCATAATCCGCTATCCTCGATGGTTCGCCAAACTTCAGTTCCTAAAAAGATCAAACTCCTATCAAATACGTATGATGACAGGGCAGACTCGGCAGATCACTTGAATCACTTTTGGGTATTCCATAACCTATGAGACATATCCAATGCAGTTTAATGCAGGATATTCCCAATGACTCTACGAAGGCCCGTCCGCACTTGGTGGTATTCCTTGAAACCAGGTTCTATCACAAATTTGATCAGCTGGCTCGCCAATTCCTAGCTCACTTTAGTAGTTATAGGATGGCGGCCAGCCTTATGTCTGTTAAGCAAAACCTGGATGAAATACTCTGTGAATATGTCAAGCGCTTTAACATGGCTACACTAGAGGTCAAAGATCTCAATGATGAATGGGCTCTCTAAGCTTTCATCTCCGGGGTCCATCATAAGCACCTAAAGTATGCTTTGACGGACGCTTAGGCAGTAACACTATACCAACTTTATGAAAAGGTGTAAAAGTATGCTGAGGCAAAGACATTGAGATTGCAAATCGTAAATTTAAGCATCTCGATCGAGATCACCATGGGGATACTTTTGGGTGAAACTCAAGAAAGGGAGAACAGTTCTATCAAAAAAGTAGAACAGTTAGCTGCCAAGATAGTAAGTTTGGGTCTACAACAAATCAAACCCAAGCAGGTAGGAATTGGGCACCGCCATATAACAAATACAAATCCTATGCACTCCTCAATGCTAGTAGGACGCAGGTGCTACACACCATAATAAGAGATAGCTTGATAGAACGACCCCTACCTATGAGGGTAGATAAAAGCCATAGAAACCCACGAAAGCATTGTGAATTCCATAATGATGTCGGTCACACCACAGAAGAATTTATCAGCTTGAAGAATGCCATTGAAGCGTTAATTCAAGAAAAAGAGAATATGCAATTTGTAAAGAAAAATAACGAAGAATCATCTCAACAAACTGACCAGCATTAGCACAAAGTAGCGGGGAACACCCAATCATGGGAATAATTAATGTAATTATCGGAGGTAATGAAAATTGGCCGATCAGTAAATCCAAGAAAAAATCGCACCTATGATCTATGATGACAATCGATACGCACCTAAAAAAAATAAAATAAGACAACTAGAGGGTAATGTTTAGTGATAATCGATATGCACGATCGTAAGCTCACTAGAACCAAGGTCCAAAAATAACCTGATAAATTTTTTACAGCTCTATGCAGATGTTTTCGCCTGGTGAGCTGACCATATGTCGAGCATTGATACGAAGGTAATCATGCACATGTTGAATATCGATCCTGGAGCTAAACCAGTTAATCAGAAAAAGAGAAGATTTATTCTTAAAAGAATTCAAACGATCAGGGAAGAAACAGATAAACTTTTGACAGTCAGGTATATACGAGACGTGATGTACCTTGAATGGCTAGCCAACGTAGCAATGGTTAAAATGTTAAATGGAAAATGAAAAATATGCGTTGACTTTACCGATCTCAATAAAGCGTATCCCAAAGATTGCTTTTCTTTGCCAACAATAGATCGCCTTGTCGACTCCTTGACAAGCCATCGGTTCCTTTCTTTCATGGATGCATTCTCTAGATATAACCAAATAAAAATGAATCACGGATGAAGCCAATACATCATTCATTATAGAAGATGGTATTTTTTGCTATAAAGTTATGCTTTTCGGGCTTAAAAATGCAAGCGTAACATATCAGCGTTTGGTAACCTAGAAAAAATAAAAGTTATATTAGACATGACACATCTTAAGTTAATGAAAGAAGTACAACGACTCATAGGGAGGGTCATCGCACTTAAACACTTTATTTCAAAACTAGCTGACAGATGCCTCCCTTTTTTCAAATTACTGAAGGCAGTTACTCGCTATAAATGGACACAAGAAAGCCAAACGGCATTTGATGAATTAAAACGCTACCTTTGCACACTGCCATTGTTAGCTAGTCCAAATCTTGGTGTATGCTTGTTCGTGTACTTGGCTTCATTAGATGAAACAATGGCAGCCGTCTTAGTAATAGAAGAAGAAGGAATCCAACGACTAGTTTATTACGTCAATAGGGCACTTTAAACTGGCGAGGTCAATTACACCAAGACTGAAAAACTCGTCTTTGCACTTATCATAGCCGCTAGAAAATTACGGCAATACTTCTAAGCAGATCCTATCATAATACTAACAAATTGTCCCATGAAGGATATGCTACAAAAAGTCGACTCTGCTGGAAGGATGATCTGATGGAGCATAAAATTGAGTGAATTTGGGTTAACCTATAGTCCTAGAAGAATAATTAAAGCACAGGCATTGGCAAATTTCATCGCTGAATGCTCTTTCTCACATACTGCTGAACCTCCAACCACCATCAAAGAAACACCATCACTGACAAGTAAAGATAAAAATATTGATAGTCTATCAAAAGGTGTATGAGAGCTTTATGCTGATGGATTATCGGGGAAAGAAAAATTAAGAGCGGGCATTCTTCTTATCGACCCCAAGGGCCATGAATGGCATTACGCCTTATTTTTCCAGTTCGCAGCCTTAAACAATGCAACGGAATATGAAGCGATAATAGCTGGAATTGAATTGGCTAAAAATCTAAATGCCACATATATAAAGGTTTATACGGACTCATAGTTAGTAGCAAATCAAATTAATGAAGAATACAAAATCAAAGACTGGACCTTAGCTAAATACCATCACATGGTTTTAGAGCTCATCAAAGCCTTTGACTATACCACCTTCGAAAGAATACCTAGTGAGCAAAATAGTAGGGCCGATTCAATATCTAAAATGGTAAACAGTCTGAAAATTGGCCATAGAAGACAAATTCTCCTCGAATCTATTAGATTGCCAGCCTATGATCAACATATCTTTGAAATTAATACAAGCAGTGGAAATGATTGGATGAAAGAAATAAAAGACTTTTTACAAGAAAATATCATGGCAAACAACCCTCTACATAAAAAGCGGTTGGAAAAAGGGCATCCAAGTATGCTTTTGACGACGAAATTCTATATAAAAATCCTTCACTTACCCTTGACTTAGGTGCCTTGGCCCTGACGAAGTGAATTATGTGTTAACGGAAATCCACGAAGGCGTTTGCAAAAATCACTTAGGTGGAAGAGCATAAGCACAGAAAGCCCTAAGGCAAGGATTTTTCTGGCTAACGATAAGGAAAGATGCCACCAACTTAGTTCGAAAAGGTGATAAGTGCCAACGATTTACCAAAATCTCACGATAACCCACAGAAGCATTTAAATAGGTCTTCAGCCCCTGGCCCTTTTATGTCTGGGGCATTGATATTTTGGGACCATTCCCCTTTGCTACTAGACAACGTAAATTTTTTATTGTCACGTGTGACTATTTTATGAAATGGGTTAAAGCAGAACCTACAGCCATAATAATGGCTAGAACTATGGAAAATTTTATCTAAAAATTCATTATGTGTCGATTTGGAATACCCGATGTTATTGTAGCAGATAATGAAAACAGTTGTCAACTGATAAACTAGAAGATTTCTGCACAAGATTCCATATCAACCTCATACACAGTTCGATGGCACATCTGTAATCCAACTGTCAAATGAAGGCTATGAATAAAAACATACTTCAACTGCTTAAAAAGAAATTGGATGATGCAAAAGGCATATAGGCTGAAGAAACACCTAGAATATTGTGGGCCATAAGAACCACGGAATGTCAAGTAACCGGAGCCACATTATTTAGTCTTGTGTATGGTCACGAAGCCATTATTCCAGCAAAAATTGGGGTTCGCAGCATTCAAACAACCTTTATAGACCCAACATTGAACGAATCCTCTTTTAGGGCAAATTTGGATCTACTTGAAGAAAATAGAGAAAGATATTGTTGTATGCATGGCGATCAGGGCACAACAAGTATCAAGATATTATAACAGAAGACTGAGACACAGATAGTTTCAAGTAGGTGATCTAGTGTTGAGAAATTATGAGGTGAGTCGACCTGCAAGTGAAAGAAAAAAGCTATCCTTAAACTGGGAAAGACTAAATTGCAAAAGTAATAGGGTTCGGAGCTTACCAACTGATGGACATGATAAGAAAATATTTACCTAACACATGGAATACCGTCCACTTTAAAATATTATGCATAAATACTTTTTGCGTAATAAAATTTGGAGAAGTTACCATTAGCTCAAAAGCTATCCTCATACGACCTCTCACAATCTCCATAAACATAAGACCTCTCACGGTCTCCATAAACATAAAACCTCTCACGGTCTCCATAAACATAAGACCTCTCATGGTCTCCATAAACTTTTCATAGTATCTCTAGACCTCTCACAGTCGGTCCCAACAAGTATGATCTTTTACAATCTCAATAAAAGACCTCACATGGTCCAAACAATATAATAGTATATACATTTGAGGATAATACTTGTTTCTTTAAAAATAATTACTTCGTAAATTTCATTACTGCTGACAAATAGTCACAAAATTACATATAAACAGAAAATTTATCTTTACATAGGATTTAAAAAAAAAATCCTAACATTAAGAAGCTGGATTTCCCTCTTCGCCGGCATCCTTACTAGATTCCTTAGTTTTATCTTTCGCAATATAAACAATAAAGGCAGAATCTGCGATACGCCTCTCCTCCACTTACTGTTGTGATGGCATCAACACATCCAAGTTTAGGGGCAGGCCAATAAGCTATGAAAACTTAATATCCCTTAAATCTAACAGACCTAAAGAAGCTGCATGCCATACAATGCCCATTGACGATACTTGCCACCATAAGCTATCATTTGGTCAAGCAAGACATCTTTTTGAGATGTAAGCTCCCTTTAAATGTGAGCTTTTGCACCTGTCAATTGCATCTCCAGCTCAAAAATCCTGGCCATGGCAGACATTAGTTCAGAATCTCGCGTTGCCTATGCCTGTCGTGATTCCTCTAAGTCTTGGAAAGCTTTCCAATTTTAGTGGTTACTTATTTGAGCATTGTCTTCATCTCCTCAGAGTCCATTTTTAACTTTGCCAATTTCTTTTTAGTTTTTTTAGTGCAATCATGATAATTATCTCATCTTCAAATTTAAAGAGATTGCCCTATGCCAATGCCACTTTAAAGTTGAAATTATATTTTCTATTACTTAGGTAGCTGTAAGATAGAATGATTTTTCTAGTGTTAAAGTTAACGCAAGATCATAGTGAATTGGAAATGATTAAGAATTTATTAAAAGATGAATAATTCTTTGGATTACCTAGTGGAGACTTTTTCTTATCAAATAAAACCTTGTGGTTTACAGTATTCTTTTATTTCCCTTTGTCTTTCTTGCCTTTCAAATTTCTTGTCAAGCACATTTTAGAAATGTAATGAGTCATTAAAATCTAATTGAGTGAGACTTCTACATGTTTTTACATAATGTATTAGATTTGATTAAAAATTATATTGTGAAACATGCTTAATTGATTGAATGATTGAGTACTTTGTATTTGAAAACTTATTTAAATTTTTAGCTGATTTAGGTTTCTTTGAAACCTATCCTTACTTATAAAAGTCCCTTAGAATCAAAGGAAGGCAGGAAGGTAGCTTCCTATAAACAAAATGATAATTAGCTATTCCTTTTTCCTTGGTTAGTTTGTTTACTTTTACTTCGAGCAAACTCGCCTTGCTTTACTTGTCGTCGCCTCTTTTTGGGCATTATCATGCGTTGTGGAGATGTCTCACATTTGACGGGTGATAGCCACTTTAGTACGCAAAGCCTGTAACACATGGAGGTTAGACAAAAGATATGAGCAGAAAACTTGTGGTTAGTAGAAATCATACACTAACTTCCATTATACAAGCTAAAGTGGATTCGAGATTAGTAGCTGGGTTTCTCGTCGCTAGATATTTCATATCAACTGGAAAAATGACCCTATTTCCCCACCTGTAGCCCGCCACACTGTTGCTCAATATTCTAGCACATAGCTCGAGATTATTCCTCTAAGGATGTAGGTCTAGAACCCCTAGAGAAGACCCGCTCCCCCTTGCTAATGAACTTGGGGACCTGAGGGGCAAGGAAGCTGGAGCTGGGGGCAAATAGATACCCTAGTTGCCTGGGTCATTTTTACCTAACTAGATGTAATAGTGGATGCTTCAACAGTTGCAGATATGCCAGTCGAAACGATCTCAGCCTTTGTCGTACTTGCAGGAGCAGACTTTATGGTCACCTTCTTCTGTGCTGGCTGCTCTTTTTGATTATCTCCTACTTTTATCTTCCTTTTTCTCTTTTCTTTGGTAGCCGCAGCCCTACTAGCTTCAGAGCAACTAACGTAGCACGCATAGCAAGATCTATTCCTACAAAAGCAAATAACGAATTA
>JBBYHK010003604.1:0-12312 GCA_038382065.1 Adansonia grandidieri | reverse complement strand
TAAAAGTGATAAAGTAGGAAGTTATACCAATAAAACTTCAATTTTTGGCCAAATAGTTGGAGCAACAGAGATGGCTTAAATTTCCTTTTTTTTCTTGTTGTTAATAAGCAAGAAAAAGATAGAAACAATGAGGTGTTGGTTCTGGTATGGATGAAGATGATTTTCAGAATGTGTAGTGGTTGACAGCGAGTGTTTTAGGGCTGTTTTTAGGTGCTGAGTGAAGAGCTATGGGATTTGGTTTTCCTGATGTGTGAATTATTTTGGAAGCTGAAAATGAGTTAGGATCTCCCCAAAATCTTAGCTAAGATATAAGTGGTCTATTTATAACAGCATTTTGGAGCCAAAATTAGAGGTATTTTTGGTTATTTCCTAAAGGGACAAAGTGATGTCAGCTTGATGGCCATAGAATGGTTGTAGGGAGCAACTTCCTGCCAATGTGATGGACATAGGGTGGCTGGTTTAAATGCTAAAATGATTTTTCAACTATCGACGTTCCACGTGCCTGGCCTTTACAAACTTCAAATGATCCGAAGGGCCAAAGCTCACTCTACTTAAAATATTTTGATGTTTGACATGAAAGAGTAAAAGACCATTGTATGAATCATTCATCCGACTAGTCTTGGATGGCCACCATGAAATGGCCATAAACTTAGAGTCACCACCGATCATTTTAAGTTGGGCATGATTGGATGCCTATTGAAAATAATACCAGAGCTTCATTGTTTAGGGTTCGAGAGTTGGTTACATGTGAAGAAGGATTAGCACCCTCATAATGCTCAAAAATCGATACCATTTAACTATATCTTACTTAAATCTCGATTTCCTCAGTTCCATTTTTATCATTACTTAAATATAATTCCCTGTAATGCATGAAATTTTGTAAAGATACGAGTTAAGGTTTAAATGAAAATTTTATCACATTTGCACCTCGGAGAGGTGAGAAACATAGGGGTTTTTGATGAAAATGATCTCTAGATAGTTTTTTTTGAAAAGTCAAATATTTATGCCTAGCACTGGAAAGATACCGACACGAGATACCATTTTATGATTCTAAAAATAATTTTTTTAAAAACATGAATGCTCAAGGTCCATATAAGAGGAAACATATTAGTAAGATAGGAAAGAAAGCAATAAATGAATCCACATAAAAATGAACACACAAAATACATAAAAAAGGAGTGATCGAAATGTATCTCATAGTTATCTTTGATTATTGATGAATAGCCAAGACGACAACGTTGAGACTTAGTTGGATTCAGTGGAATTTTGAGGAAAAAAATTTTGATGACTCGGGGATGTCCTAGAAAAAAGTTTGAATTTTAGAAGGAATGTGGAGAGTGGGGTTGGAATATCCCCTCAGAAGAGTAGGGTTGGAGTATCCCCAAGGGTGAAAATTTGACATCATATTGAGGCAAAAACAGGTTTAGAGTATCCCTTCAGAGTAGTAGGGTTGGATGTCCCCAAAAATGGAGGTTTGGATTTGCGTTAAAAGCAAGATTGGAGTATCCCCTCGAAATAGTGGGGTTAGAGTATCCCCTTGGAATAATGGGGTTAGAGTATCCCCGAAAATAAAAATCTTTGATGTTAAAAGGAATGAGTCATATTTTTGTAAAAAAAAGAATCTTTAAAATTCGAGAGCCAAAGTTTTGGCTAAAATGTTCCTCTTTTGTTTAGCCTTGGTCTGAGTCTAAAGGGCTTAGGCCATGGAAATGAGCCGAGTAGATCATGAGGCATTTGAACTCCTCAATAAAAGCGCTTCAAAAATTAGGCTAGAAATAGAGGATAGTATTGCATTATTTCTCTTTCTGAATTTATTTTGAGCTCATTAGGAGGCCCTCAGGGGTAAACGAGGTACCGTTGGAAAGGTAACTCAATGAGGATTAATGTAAAAATATTCCAAAAATCCTAGAAAATCACTTTTTAGGAGGAATTAATTTTGGAACTTCGGCTTGTCTTGACACTAGCAGCATGTACTGGGTAAAGGTATGATGGACTTTAAAAAATCAATTTGGATTCATCCTAAGTTGTTAAAAAGTGAATAATACCTTTCCAAAAAGTGAATTTCATGAACTCTATGGGAAAATATTCAAGGGATTCAAAAATTATTTTTATTGGGCCAAAATAGCCTAAATAGTAAACTGCTTGCCAAATCTAGGGGTTTCAGATAGTGAAGATTTGAAAAATCATAACTATTTCATCCAAGATGATTTGAAGGTAAACGAGATATCATTGGAAAGGTAATTTGAAACCCTTCAAGGAAAAAATACCAATACGTTCTAGATAAATCATTTTTTATTTTTTAAATTTTCTTTAAAAACTAGACCACTGTGCCACCAGAACAAAATAAGGGAGGTGTTCGGTATTTTGGTTATTCATTACGTTGAGCTTGGGCCATGGATGTTTGAACATCTGTAATTGAGATGAGGGTTTAACATAGTTGTCACCAATTCATTCCACAGTCCCTGAGTAGTTTGGGACGAAGGAACAACCCATTGATCGTGCCATCATGAGGGTGTTTGGCTAAGGACCAAGGATTCACATTTTTCAACTAAAAAAACTTCCTTTCATTTTTTCTGAAAACCAGTATTCTCATGCTTATTCTTTCATGAATATGAAACTAGATACTTGCTTTGCCCCCAGGGTTGGAAAGCCAACTTCATAAAAATCTTAAGCCCATGTTATTTTCCATGTGTGGGAGATAAAGTGTGCCTAACTTGGGGATTTTTTTTTCATCGGGTTTTCTAGCATTCAAACAAGCATCTCAACACGAGCAAAGTTCCATAAACATAATATAGAACATGGAGAACATATATGCACAAGCGAAGATGACATCTTTCATAGAAAAGATAAAAAGAATGCATGGAGATGATATATAGATGCATGAACATACTTAGGATGAATATGTTGAAAAAAAGCATTTTTATTTCATGGAACCTATTAAGCTGCTAAGAAATGTATAGGCATACTTATGACATGTTAAGATGCATGCTTTACATGAGATGCATATGTGAATATGAAAGGAACATGGCAAGGTCACATGGATAGAGGCTATTATGGTGATGAAAATTTAAGGGGACAGCATGTAGACACACTAAAAAACATCAAGATCCTAAACTACCACAACCAAAGCCACAAAAATACATGGGAGTCCTAGAGTGGCCATGAAAGCATAGAAAGGGTTTACTACGATGATGTTAATGACAAAATAGAAAATCTAAAGATCAAAGTAGAGGGGATATACCAAAAAGCTTAAACTTCCTTTTTTTTTCAGAGTAGTGGCTATAGGCTTAATTTTTTCCTTCTCTTTGCTATTATTATGCCAGAAAAGGATAAAAAGAAGTAGCCTCTTAGTGGTATGGTTGATGGTAAGGCTTTTTAAGGATCAAAATGTGTGGGAAGTTAGATTTTTAAGGTGTTCTAGTGGTGCTTTGGGGTAGCTACGGGAATAAAGGATGGAGGTCAATGAAATAGTGTTTTTGGAAATGTTTTTGGGACTAAGAATGGTTAAAGGATTTGCGGGGATGGGTGAAGGGTTTTTTGGGATTGCTGGAGAGTTTATTTCTGAGGTAGCTTGGTTTTTTTGGTAGCTCCCTTTGGAAATCCCTTTTTTTGGTTCAGCCCCACTTTTTAGAAGACAATGCAAAGAGCCTTTTCTTCTGCAGTAGGGCATATCTTCAACTGCCATGTTTAGTTGACTTTTTTCTTATTGGTTCTGCCATGTTGATCAAAGAGGTAGAAAGGCTATGAAAGCCTACAAGGTAGTGATATGCCTGCCACCCTCTTACACCCATATATTTTATGAAAGTGACCTTTGTTATTAATTGTTTGGACTCTAAAAATTTGTTAAAATCTGTTAATGAACCTATAGTTAAGGTTTGCAATGTTATATGATAATTCTTTGGTGCAAAAACATATTTAAACTGGGTTTTTGGAAGCTGAAAAATGGCTCGAACTAGGCAAAAATGTCTTGGTGTATCGATATAGAACATGTTGTATCGATACACAACTCCTAAGTATCAATACAATGAGTTGTGTATCGATACTAAGAGCAAAAAAATGTTTCTAGTTTAGAGACTTAGAGGCCAGTATCAATACTCCATGGATTTGTATCGATAGATTTTCCCAAAAATCACAACTTTAGCTACTGTTAAGACTTGTATCGATACAATCATGCTAGGTATCGATGCCAAACCCTTATGTATCGATACTACACATGAAAATTTAAAATTTTGGTAATGTGAAAGCCCCGTGACAGTGTTTAAGCACCCACATGACCTGTACATACGTTAGGTTCCTCGAGTTATCTTATCTTGGTCACAAAAAGAGGAAAAAGAGGAAAATCATTCCCCAACTTTTTTTTATTTTTTTACTTTGTCAACTTTTACATAAACCCCTCAGATACCAAAAATTGGTCTGGACAAAATGAGGTGTCTATAGCTACCCCTCTTTGAACATTTCTAAGTATTAAGAATAGGGTAAAGATAAATAGACACCAATTTGTTCGGGTAGTGCATTAGGTCATTTTTTAAGTGGGAAAAAATGTGTCCTGCTCCTTGAGGACTAAAAGAAAATAAGTGCCACTAGCTCTTATAGGCTTAAAAGTAATAAAAAGGCATTTTGCTCTTTAAGGACTAAAATGAAAGGGGTGCCACCAGCTTATGTGGCTTAAGAAAAAGAAAAGCCGTCCTGCTCTTTAAGGACAAAAAGGAAAAGGGTGCCATCATTTTGTCTGGGCTTAAAAGAAAATGAAAGAGCATCCAACTTTTTGAGGACTAAAAAGAAAAGGGTGCCACCAGCTTCTGTGGGCTTAAAAGAAAAAGAAAAGGCATCTTGTTTTTTGAGAACTAAAATGAAAAAGGTGCCACCAACTTGTATGGGCTTAAAAAAAAAGAAAAGGCATCTTACTCTTTAAGGATTAAAATGAAAGGGGTGCCACTAGCTTGTGTGGGCTTAAAAGAAAAAAAAAGCCATCCTACTCTTTGAGGACTAAAATGAAAGGGGTGCCATAGCTTGTGTGGGCTTAAAAGAAAAAGGGGCCCTGTTCTTTGAGGACTATAATGAAAAGAGTGCCACCAACTTATGTGGGCTTAAAAGAAAAAGAAAAGGCATCCTTCTTTTTGAAAACTAAAATGAAAGGGGAGCCACCAGCTTATGTGGGCTTAAAAGATAAAGAAAAGGCATCATGCTCTTTAAAGACTAAAATAAAAAGGGTGCCACCAGCTTGTATGGGCTTAAAAGAAAAGGCGTCCTGCTTTTTGAGGACTGGAATGAAAGGAATGCCACTAGCTTGTGTTGGCTTAAAAGAAAAGGAAAAGGCATTCTACTCTTTGAGGACTAAAATGAAAGGGGTGCCACCAGCTTGTATGGGCTTAAAAGAAAAAGTTTCATGCTTTTTGAGGACTAGAATGAAAGAAAAGCCACCAACTTATGTAGGATTAAAACAAAAGGCATCCTACTCTTTAAGGACTAGAATAAAAGAAAAGGTCTTGCTTTTTGAGGACAAAGAAAAGGTTTTGCTTTTTGAAGACAAAAGAAAGGTCTTGCTCTTTGAGGATGAAGAAAAGAAACATTCTGCTATTTAAAGACAAAGAAAGGAAATGTCATGCCCTTTGGGGACAAAGAAAGAAAACATCCTACTCAAGGAGAAAGAAAAAATATCCTTCTATTTGGGGATAAAAAAAGAAAAAGTCCTACTCTTTGAGGACAAAGAAAGAAAAAGTATTAAGATTAGATACTTTTCTTGGATTATTTTCAATGAGCTTGTGATATCGAAGGTACTTACTTAAGATTTTTTGAGGTTTTTGGAAACAAAAAGTCACAACTTACACTCATTACTGATTTGCCTTTTGTACAGGGATTGGTACCTAAAAGATGTTAAATCTTGTAAAATGCATGAGAATGCATATGCGTGTTTAAATGATGTGAAAGTGGTGTTTCCAAAGGCATAATCAGTTAATTTTGGATCTTTCTCACATCTGATAAGATGGCTTATTGTCCTGATGACCAATGATGGTAATAAGAGGACTGTGAAATTGGATGATTCATGTTGGTAGGCTCTAGCTGTAAAGAGTTCGTTAGCAAGCATGAGTGGTGCTTCTTTACCAATTCTAACTCTAAAGAGCCTCTTTGACTATTCAAATGTGTTAAACCCTAGTAGTTTGGGTGCCAATTAAAGCAGGATTTTAGCCTTTTTTCTTCATGATAGCCTTTTCTAGGGGTAAAGTTTGAACACTTCTCAGGATACAAGATCAAAAGTGGGACCAACCATGGCCCTAAAGTTCATTTTTTTGTCTCTAGACCTAACAAATATTCTTGCAAAGTTCAATCTTTCTAAGCAATGCTATTAAATCCTATTATTAGTTTTGTTCATTTATCAAGCATTATCAATTAAATGATAAACATGATGCAACATGGAATGCAAGGTTACGATATGGTTTTGCAAGAAATCAAACAATTGTATTCTTATTCAATTGAAAAATTTTGAAATATAAAAGAGCTAAAAGAAGTCTACCCAGTCGATTGGCTTCGATGTTGATAACATGAATTTTCCACTGAATGTTTTCAAAAACTTTCTCTCGAGCAAATAATCCTTATGGTGTTGGCCAAATCATAAGAAGATTCCTTAGATTGCTCTATGGTGGGATAAAGGCCTCAAAGTTAGTTATTTATCATTTTCCAAGTGCAGGTATGGATAAGGTTTAGTTAGATAGAATAGACTGGTAACTTATGATTTGGTGTCTTGGTTAAAGTTATGAATATGGAGAACATTGGTTTTAGGCTGATGATAGTTTGGGCTTGATTTGGTTTGAACAGGTTTGGTTACTTAAGCTGCCATCTTGGGTTTTAGACTTAAGTTGGTTTTTTTCTTTTTTTTTTGTTTTTGTTTTTTTTTTTTGGAGAATGGTGGGCGAAAGGCTAATAGAATGCCCTTTTAGGTTTTCATCCTAAAGTCCTTTCAGGTATTGTATTTTTTTTTATGGAATCGGAGTTCATAGGATTGGGTAGCTCATTGCCATCCATTTCGGTTA
This sequence comes from Adansonia grandidieri, assembly GCA_038382065.1. Lineage (NCBI taxonomy): Eukaryota > Viridiplantae > Streptophyta > Magnoliopsida > Malvales > Malvaceae > Adansonia > Adansonia grandidieri. Next base: position 5,284 of record JBBYHK010003604.1, on the reverse strand, counting down.
AGATTAAAGCTCTTCCAAAGAATACACGCTTCCCTATGTATAGTTTTTCCCAATTTGGGGTCCATTTTTTTATGAACATCTTTATGGAATAGGAGAAGTTGCTTAAGTACCAAGTCACCTTCTTGAAATTGATGAGGATAGACCTTTTTTTCATAAGCTCTCATAATGCGCTTTTAATACATCTGCCCATGATAGATGGCTTTGATTTTTTTCTCTTCAATAAGATTAAGTTGCTCAAATCGATCTTTAACCTATTCAGCCTCAAGTTGTGATTCCATTAAAACTTTAAGGGAAGGGATTTTAACCTTGATAGGTAGAACAACTTCTATGTCATAGACTAAGGAAAATAGTGTAGCACCCATTGAAGTTTGTATGGCTGTGCGATAAACATGTAAACAAAGGGCAACTTTTCATGCCAACCCTTGTATGCCTCAGCCATCATTTTGATTATCTTCTTGATATTCTTATTGGCTGCTTCCACTACCCCATTCATTTTTGGATGATATGGGATGACATTTTGGTGCTAAATTTTGAATTGAGAGCAGATTGCTTGCATTATCTTATTTTTTAGGTTAGACGCATTGTCCATAATGATTTACTTAGGGAGGCCATATCGATAGATGATGTCCCACTTCACAAATTTGCACACAATAGCTCTATTAATGTTAGCATAAGAAGCTATTTCCACTCACTTAGTGAAATAGTCGATAGCAACTAGTATGAAACAATGTCCATTGGAGGCCTTAGGGGTAACTGGTTTTATCATGTCCATGCCCCACATAGAAAATGGCCATAGGGTTGTCATAATGTGCAATGGTACTGGATGAACATGAATCTTGTCTACATAGATTTGGCATTTATGGCATTTATGGGCATAGTTGATGCAATCCCTTTCTAAACTCAACCAATAGTAGCCTAATCGCATGACTTGTTTTGCCATTCGATTTTCATTAGCATACATACCACAGATCCCTTCATGGACCTCCTCAAGGATTCTTTTGGCTTTTAAGGCATCCACGCATCGGAGTAATACCTGGTCCCAACTCTTCTTGTATAGCATTTTGCCATCCAAAATGAAGTTTGTAGCCATTCTTCATATGGTTCTTTTATCATTTTCTATGGCATGGTCTGGGTATTGCTGATTTTTAATGTATTGGAGGATGTCATAATACTAGGGCAAACCATCTTTTTCTTCCTAAATATTCTAGCAATATGCCAGTGTTGAATGAATGCTTATCTGAATAGGGGCAACATCCGACTCTCGATTGACCTTAAACATGGATGATAAGGTGGCTAAGGCATCAGCAATTTGATTTTCTTCCCGAGGCAAATATCAAAAGCTAACATCATCAAATTCTTTTCTTAGTTCTGAGATTAAACTTTTATAATGAATTAGTTTGGTGTCACATCTCTGCCATTCCCCTTTCAATTGGTAAATGACAAGGGCTGAGTCTCCAAACACGTAGAAGGTTTGGATGCCCCTTTCGATGGTGGCTTGGAGTCCCATGATGCAAACCTCATATTGAGCTGTATTGTTAGTGCAGTTGAAGCTAAATCTTGCAGTGAAAGGATAATGGCTTCCCTCTATCGCAACATACCCCAGGGTGGATCCTTACAGATCTATGAATGCGTGCAACTTAAAATATGTTTTTGACTTGGAATGTCTTATTGATCAATACTTTTCCTTTGGCGATGTGATCAAAATGAGAATGTATGGATTCTTGACTTATGGTACAGTGAGGGGGACCATAAGATGAATCGCTCATCTTATTGGTCTCGGATGACCATTGCAAAATGGCCAACGCTAGGAGTCGCCACCGATCATTTTGGGCTAGGCATGGTCAGATGCCTATTGAAACCTATGTTTTGAGTTATGAAACTCAAAACATTGATCCCGTGGTCTACATAGTGCAAAGATTCGCCATTTAGGTTTGGAAGTTGGTTACGTGCGATGAGGTACAAACCTTTTTGCGATGCCTGAAATCGATACTTACTAGCTATGTCTTATCTCAGTTTCGATTATTTTGATCTTATCTTGTCATTATTTCGATATAACCCTTTTTTAATGCATGAATCTTATAGAAATATAAATCCAGGTTTTGATCAAAAAATATAATCTCATATATGCCCTCTAGAGATGGGGAACATAGAGATGTTCAATAAAATGACCTCTGGATTTTACTTTGAAATTGGAATGTTCCATTTTAGGCACTGGAGAGATACCTACGTTAAACATTGCCTTTAATTTTATTTGAAATGTTTTGAAAACATGAATGCAAATAGTCATCACAAAGAAATCATGTTAGTTAGGCAATAAATGAAGTAACATAACATGATCATTCGATGCAATGATAAAGAAAATGGGTGGGCTATTGCAACTTATCTCACAATTGGCATCGATTATCCAGGAATAATCAAATTAACAAATTTTGAGATTCATCTGTGCTCCTTGATTAAACGAGGTTTGTTTGACATATTCATTGAAATCTGAGAAGGAGAAAAATTTAATTATAGTTGAAAGACAAGGTTTGAGTATCCCTTTGAAAATATGGGTTGGAGTATCCCCGTGGATGATGAATAGTTTTGATAAAGAAAGATTCTTTAAAGGTTGACAATTTTAAAAAGTGGGGTTAGAGTATCCCCTCGGAAGGTCAAGGTTGGAGTATCCCGTTGGATGACAAATCATTTTAACAAAAGAAAGTTTTTTTATCTTAATAATTTTGAAAAATAGGGTTGGAGTATCCCCTCAAAAAGGCGGGGTTAGAGTATCCCCTCAGAAAGGCGGGGTTAGAGTATCCCCGAAAATGGCATGTTTGACGCTTTTTTAAAAAAGTCGAGTTAGAAAAATTTAGCTGATAAAACCTTATGATTGAGAAGATGAGTGAGCATTTTGATGACTTTTGGTGAAAGAAATTATTGTGAATAAGGATGGTAAAGACGTAAAATGTGTTTGTGCCTTGATACGAGCCTATAAGAGGTCAAAGCATATTCTTGAGTCTAACGGGTTGACATGGAGACATTCGAGTGTCTCGAGATGAAATTCGGGAAAACAACTCAATTTTGACCAAAACTAAAAATAAGGTACAGCATCGCGCAATCTTGCTTCCCAAATTTATTCTAAATTGGTTTGAAGGATTTAGAGGATAGACAAGATACCATTATAAAGGTAACTCATGAGGGTCATCCTAAAAATATTCCCATTACCCTAAAAAGTCACTTTCTAGGGGAATAAATTTTCAAGTTCAGATTGAAAGTGCTGCTGGCAGAGCATATGAGGGACAAGTTGTGTCAAAATTTGAAAAATCACCCCAGACTCATTTGGTATCAAAAAATTACAAACAATACCTTTCTGAAAAGGGAATGTCATGAACCTTTTAGGAAAAATGTTTGAAAAATTTGGAAAAATCATTTATTGGGCCTAAACGGCCCAACCAGAATACATGTTTGGATTCTAGAGGTTTCAGATAGTTTAGACTTGAAAAATCATAACTCTGTCATCTAAAATAATCCGGGGGTGAATAAGACATCGTTTTAAATACAATTCAACATGTTTTGATAGAAAAATATCAAAAAATTCACGAAAAATAGTTTAGGATTTTAAAGTGATTTTTCAATTTGCAACAATTGTGCTGCTAGCAAGGGATAAAGCAAAGTAGGGGATATCTCTTATTTTTTATGTCTACGAGTCCAAACTCGAGTCATTGACATTAGAACATCTATGACTGAAGGGAAAGAGTGGCACGAGCATCACAAGCTCATTTGCACAACCTCAGAGTAGTTTGGGATGATGAAACAGCCCGTTGATCATACCACTCAAGGTTTTGACTTAAGAAAAAGGCACAAATATTTAGGGAATAATTGTAAGACCATTTTCATTTCAAAATCAGAAGATTTGAGCTTGTTTAACCAAGATTCCAGATTTGGAAAACTTAATTTTCCCCAAGATATTTTGCCAACTTTAAGGAAATTGCTAAATCCGTGCTAATCCTCATTGGTTGAGGTTAACATGCTTGGCTTGGGGGGTTTTGAAAATCAATTTTGACAACTATCAAACATGCATTTTGACAAGAAAAAGACAATAAACATACAAAGGGATGGCACATGGCATGAATGGTGATGCTAACTTTACCAATGGTCTAGACAAAGAAAGTGTTATGCATTGTGACAAGAAAATGTGAAAATGGCAATGATTCATACAAGTTAATGTGTAAATGTGCTTAAGATGTGTTAGGCTAATGATTTATACATGGATTAAGGATAACAAGATGCATGGATATGGCATGAAATGCATGAGCAAGAGATATCAAACTAATGAGGATGGAATGAGGTATTTTGCACATCAAAGGGCATTACGGCATCCAAATCCTAAACTACCACAACTTAAAGCCACAATAATGCATGATAATCCTAAGAGGGTGATGGAAACATGGAGAGCTCACTAAAATGATAAAGATACTAAAAAACAGAAAATGCAAGTGATAGAGTAGGAAATTATACCAACAAAACTTCAATTTTTAGCCAAACAGTTGAAGCAGTAGAGATGACTTCAATTTCTCTCTTTCCCTTATTGTTAATAAGCAAGAAAAAGAAAAAAAAAATGAGGTTTTAGTTCTGGTATGGATAAGGGTGATTTTTAGAATGTGCAGAGGTTGAAAGTGAGTGTTTTGGGCTTGTTTTTAGGTGGTTAACAGAGCTACGGGATTTGGTTTTTTGATGTGTGAATATGTTTTTAGAAGCTGAAACAAGCTAAAATCTAACCTTTATTTAGCTGAGATAGAAGTGGTCCCTTTATACTAGCATTTTGGAGCCAAATTGGAAGTGTTTTTGGCCATTTCTCAAATGGGACAAAGTGATGTCAGCATAATGGCTATAGGGTTGCTGTAGGGTGCCACTTGTTGCCAATTTGATGGGCATAGGGTGGCTGGTTTAAATGCTGAAATGATTTTCTAGCAAATAGGATGGCTGATGGTGACATTGGCCAGCAACTAGGAAGAAGTAGGGTGATCAAAGGACATTAACCCTTTTGATCCAATTTAGACTTAAAAAATGTTTTGATTAATTTAAAAGTCTAAATTCATAATTTGACATGTGTTATAATCTTTCCTGATGCAAAGAAACGAGTTAAAATAAAGTTTTGGATCAATGGTGGACGAGTCAACAATGCCCAGACTATGAAGATGGCCTGCATGTATCGATACATTCCATAATGTATCAATACATTTGGTCCAAAAACCTTGATGGTATCGATACAATGAACATTGTATCGATACAATGATCATTGTAT
>JBBYHK010003593.1:0-12312 GCA_038382065.1 Adansonia grandidieri | reverse complement strand
CATTTTTGTACTATGACAAGTTGGTCAAAAATGCTTTCTCTGAGTTTATAAACACTTTGTTTGCTTTAGAAAGAATTGAACATTGTATAAAAATTAGAAGTATCATGGACACTAACCAAGTGGCATATGTGGGACAAGAAAGTGATCCTATCAATAAATGGCAATAACTCATAATCGATGGAAGCCAAAACCATAAGAAGTCGAGAAAGTAAAGAAATCCATTTTGACTACATTTTTACCCCTAACCTTTTATCATTCATTGACCTTTGTAGGCTTAACCCCATACCCAATGTCTCTTTACGCAAACTTTTTCATCTAAGAGTTTTAAAAGATGAAGGGACAAAGGAGGTGGTTCAAACAATTCTTAAAAGCAAAAACAAAGAGGATGAAGGTGTATCATGCCCTACCAATTTCCTATACCGAGCTTTTTCCTTAACTCCTTTAGAGGTAGGTGATCTTCACTATCCTAACAAAGCCTAAAAGTCCTCCTTACCCAGAATGGTACAACCTGAGTGTCGGATAAGAGTATCATTAAGGGGTAAAAGGCCATTCCATGAAAAGTTATTCAAAAACAAAATGCAAGCCCTTAGAGATGCTGGTCTAGTGAAATTCTAGGAGCTAGAGGATGCTTATCAAAGATGATTAGCCTAAGGGCCATTGACCTTATGGTAGTATGTTCATTACAGGTAGTTTCTATCTTAACTTTAAAACTCTATACCTTTGTTTTTAGAAACTGTGAATTTTGAAATGAAAGAATGAATATTGTGCATTCTCTACACTTTATCATAGGCCATAAACTCTATTACTAATGATTTCTATTATCTAGTGTAATGAGAACATTTCAAAAAATTTTGATTTTGGTATGTCATCACTATTAAATTGAACTCTCTTGAAGGATCCTTCACCTCTACTTATATGATTATCCTGGGCTTTCAATTATAGATTTTTCACACCTAAACATAACTTTTTAAATTTTTAAAGGGTCGAACAAAGAAGTTATGCTCTAAAAAGATTCAGATGCTAATAGTTAGAGATGTGTTAAAAATAATAATCGCATTCCAAGATCTCCCAATTTCACTTGGATGACCTTTAACCATAACTTCCATGACATTCTTCCAAATCTTTAATTTAGGAAAAATGAGAACAAACATAAGCCAAAAATACTTTTTTTTTGTTTGGGATAAAATTCTTAATCGAATGCCTGATAAGCAAGATATAAGATACGAGGTGTTTTCCCCATGCCAACTCGATTTTTCCTTAAATGCCTAACCAAAACTAAGATTCATTGGTGGCTACAGAGCTGATAATTTCAAGAGGCATGCATTAAGCTAAAAAAAGAAAAGCATAAAACTTTTCATAAAGAAAAAATTGAATGCAACATAATGTTTTTAAGGTACTCAGAATGATTTCTAAAAAGAAAATTACCCTTTTTCCTAGCAAAATGTTTGACAATTTAAATGGTTTTGTTGGAATGAAAAATGGCTATCTTTCTCTATCCATTCGTAAATATAGAAAATTATTCCTTTTGTAGTCACTTTTGAGCTTGATGATTTATTCCTTGTACAAACCCTTATTAAGGATCACCATTAGGGGACAAGGTAAAATAAAGCATCAAGATCAGAAGTATCAAATCTCATTTTAAAGTTACAAGAAGAATAAGGCAGTTGTCATAACTTAAAGTTAAAGACCGATTCAAAGTTCAAATCTTAAGTTCTTTTAAAATAAAGAATAAAAAGAATAAGATAAAGAAAGAAAAAAATGGAGAAAAATGAAAAGCTAGAAAAGATGAAGAAACAAATATGTATTTTTGTCTTGAAAAATATGCAAGATGGGAATCCTTCTAAAAAAAATATTATTGATGCAATTACCTTTAAAAACTTAATTTAAGCCTATCTATCCTTTGTTTCTAAACCATCAACCATGGCCTTTGTAGGTACGTAAACGTAGGCTATTTCAATCAAACATAGCTATTTAAGCTTTCAAGCTATTCCTATAAAGCTCTTTAGAAAAATATTCATCTTTTTGGTTGATTTTTGAGTCCTTAAGAACATGATAGGGCAATCAATCAATAAAAGAGAAAAAAAAAGATTAAAAAAATAAGAAAAAAGGAAAGATGAATGAAGTTTTAGGGTAAAAACCCAAAAAAGGCAATCTAGAATAAACTTAAAGGCTTTAAAATTGCTCCCAAACTGACAAAAATAGCCACCATAGGGAGAGAACTCTTCCACCTTAACCCAAAAACAATCCAAGCCTTTGAAAATTTCACAACATCAGTAAAAGGTTGAATCAAATGCCAAAATATTAATTGGTTCAAGATAACTTTTTAGAACTTTCATGTCCAGCCTTAGGAATCAGTGCTTACTAAAGGCTTTCCAAATTAACACCTTGAGACTTGGTGTTTACTAACATTAATTTAACACTTGTTGAGCTATTTTATTTGAAGATTAAAGGATGTTATAACCTGATTGTTTGCCTTTCAAGGAATTCGCATAAAAAGAACATCCACCTAAACTTAGTCATGATGAAGTTTGACTTTCTTATACCAATTTCTTTAAGTCAAATTTTAGCGATGCCACCCCATTTGTCCTTCAGAATTCATTTCCTTGTCATATTTAAAAATGTCCTAAAGGGTGATCATCAATCATAAGAAAGCCTTAACATTAAAAGACAATGAGGTAATTTCCATTATCCATGATATTGAAAAATTCATCATTGAAATTATTCTGAAATTTTCATAACTTTTGATCTAGTAGATCCTTTCCCAGGTTAAAATGAAAAGGTGATCTCATTTTGTAAATCTTGAAATTTTGAAAAACTTTGATACTTTGCACGATTTTAATAAAATATTTAAATATGCTTCGAGCAGTAAAGTGTTGACTCTCATCCAATAGCATAAAGTATATCCTTGAATTAATAAACGTTAATTCAGTATTTGGTGACCTTAAATTAAATAATTCTTAGATTCTTAAAGTTAAGATTAAAAGAAAAATTTCATGGGGCAAGCATGAAATCATCTTTTAACGATTTAAGCATTCAGCAATAAGTCATCAAGAAGAAAAGAAATTGGCAATAATGAGGTCAAATAAATATAGCCTTGCCAATATTTTAAGAAAAAGAGAAATTGGCAAAAATAAAGCAAAGATAGATAAGGCTTCACCAACATATGAAAAGATTAATCCTCATGATATTTCAAATTGTTTGTCAACTTTATTCGATTAGGTAGAAGATCGAGAGAGTTTTTCTAAGTTTTCTTCACTTAGTTAGATTGAAAACTAGTGGAGTCAAATGTCCTTTTCATTTGACTATATGGAAGGTCAGTGAAGTAGGTTTTTGAGTCAGTGAAGTCTAATTAAGCAGAATATCTATGGAGCTTTCACTTGGTTAGGTTGAAAACCAATAGAGTCAAATGTCCTTTTCGTTTGACTATGTGAAAGGTCAATGGAGTAGGTTTAAGTCAGCTTCATTCGGTTAAGCAAAAGATCGATGAAGTTTTTCTAGGTTCTCTTTACTTGGTTAGCCTGAAAATTAGAAGAATCAAAAATCCTCTTCGTTTGACTATGTGAAGGTTCATGAGGTAGGTTTTGAGTCAATTTCGCCTGATTAAGTAGAAGATCAATGAAACTTTCACTTAGTTAGGTTAAAAATAGGCGGAGTAAAATGTCCTCTTCATTTAACTATGTGGAAAGTCCACAAAGAAGATTTTGAGTCAGCTTCATTTGATCAGGCAAAAAATTGGATGGAGATTCTCTAGGTTTTGTTTATTTAGTTAGGAAAAGATCAATGAAGTTGGCCCACATAGAGAGAAAAGCCTAAGAGTAGCTAATGGCCTCGACCTAGTTGAAATAGGCACCGAAATGAAAAAGCCCAAGAGTAGCTCATGGTTTCATCCAAGTCAAAATTAGTAATAAAATGAAAAAGCCCAAAAATAGCTGATGGTTTCATCCTTGTCAAAATTGGCACTGAAATGAAAAAGCCCAAGAATAATGATAGCATCCACCTATTCAAAACTAGCATTAAAATAAGAAAGCGCAATGTAGTTGGTTAGATAGAAAACCAATGCAATTGGCCTACGTAAAAGAGAGAGAGAAGAGAAAAGTCCAATATATTTAGATAAGCAGAATACTAGAAACATTGGTGCCTTACAGATTAAATGGAAGATTAATGAGGATTGATATCCTTTGTATTTAAGTTAATTAATTAGAGTATTGTGAAAAAAATTTGGGAAAGTATTTAATAGGTCCTAGACGAAATTATATGTATATAATAGTCTTTGCCTTATTCTTGACTTTTAGAAACAACCAAAGAGGAATAGTTGTAGATACTTAATTTTGTCCCGGCTCTTTTCTCAGCTATCCAAAAATAGCCGAAACCAAGAACCTAGCAGTCGCCCCGATAGGGTCGACCTCTTCCAAATGGATTGGGCATTTTTAAGACCCATTTGGTCATGCCTTAATGACAGCTATTACATGTGACCAAAAATCTAGTTTTGAGGATCATAAAGAATAAATCTCAAATAAAAAATATAAGTATTAAGGTAAGAAATTATTTTTTAAAATTAATTCTTTTGAAATTTTAAAATTCATTTTTAGATATGATGTTATGGCCAAATGTTTCATTTTTAGGGATTTTTTGTAAAATTTTGGGAGTTGACTATCATGTATTTTTTTACCTATACCCATGTAATATTCATGCCGATACGCAATCTAAAAAATCTAAAATATTCAAGAAAAAACTTCTTGGCATTTTATGCCATGAGTGTCAAGTTGTCAAATTTATTTATTAATTTTGAATTTTTCACGGTATTATGAGTGTCATGCTCGTGAAATTTTTTTCGGCAAATGTTTTTTGGATCTCAAGTTTTCATATTCATTATTTTTATTGATTAATATTTTGAGTAATGTGTTGAATTTAATTCATTTTTATAAATTTGGATTTATTTTTTTGAATTTTCTCATTTTCAAAATACAGAATTTTCTACTCTAAAATTTTTTGTAGAATTTTCCCTAGTTTAGAATTTTTAAAATTCTTCAAATACTTTCGTTGAATTAATGTTAATTCAGTTTTTTGAAACTCTAATCCATTTTATGAATTTTCCAATTTTTTCAAATATTAATTTTCTTTTGTAAGGATTTTTGTTGTAAATTTTTACAAATTTGGAAATTTTTAATCGCTTTTTTCACACACAAAAATTCCCTAATTTAGTTACAAAAATTCTTTTTAGAATTTAACACCTAGGAATTCTTCGATGGAGATTTTATTTTTTAAGTATTCTTCATTCATTTTATTTTTTATTTTTAATTGGACCTCTCACTTGATTAACTTCTTAATTGAATTTATCATGGGGGATTTTATTTCTTGAATAGATAACTATTAATATGCCATAATCCAATCCTTCCAATTTATTGATTCCATGGAATTTTAATTAAGATTTTTATTATTATTTTATCTTAAGTTTATCATATTTATCATCATGAAGTTATGAACTTGATAATGAGTCATGCATGGTGACTAATACAATATGTAAAAAGAAATTTAATTCATCCTTGTCATAATTAAATATCAACCAAAAAATAAAGGAAAAAGAGAATGGAATTTGGCCAAAGGATTTTTTTTATCCTTGCATTGAATCCCCCCTTTATGGTGTTTTAAGAAAAGTGGATGGCTTCCATAGCAAAAATTAGCCATTTTTTAAAATAATTTTCAAGCTTTTTCAAGAATTTCAAGCTTTAAAATAGTTTCATTTAGAAATATTTTGTTTTTTTCTCATACTCTTCATTTTCCATCATATTCCTTCCTTCTAGTAACCTTAATGATCACTTGTGCTCATGGATTTTGATCCATGTTGAAAGGCCAAGTGTAAAAACTACAAAGAATTTTCTTGATTTAATTGTTAAATTTGATTTTTTTTCTTAATTAAAGGTTTGATTTCATCAAGAAAATATGTTTTGTAGGTATGTTGTTTACTTTATCAGGCAGATTTCTTGATGATTATGTTATTTTCCTTGGCATTTTCACGTGAATATTTGATAAAGTATGGTTATATGTCCATTTTTTCATGATTTCCTAAATGTTGATGATGATATGAGCTTGGTAAAAATTAGGGTATATGCTTATGTTAAAAAAATTTTTTTCTTGGTTATTTTGAGCTTGGCCGAATATGATTGGTGCCTTGGATGAAATTTTATTTAATGTTTTCATGATATTTAGGACTATTTTGTATTGTTTGGAAGTTTTTGGTATTTTCATGCATTTTAAACAAGTTTAAATGTGTTACATACATTTTTACCCTTTTAGAGGCCTTGTTGTAATTTTAGAAAGTTTACAAATATATTTTTAAAAAATTAGAAAAAAATTGTTCCAAGGCCAATTGTACTTGTACGAATGGTTCTTGGATTATTTGATAAAATTTCCATGTTGATTTTGATATGTTTGATGCTTGATTATGTATTTTATTTCATATAGGGAGTAACAAAATAGAAGGTTTAGGGTCTATTTAGTAAACATTACATATTAGGATTATATGGTAATTTCTCACGCTAAATTACCCATTTTGGGTATTTTGGACATGATAGGAACCTTTCTAGTATTTTTAGCTATTTTGGGGCTAATATGTAATTTTGAGAAATTTAATGACCTATTAGTAATTTTTGCATTTTAGGTCATATTTGATGTCTAAATTACCCATTAAGGGTATGACTTTTAGTTCATGACATTGAGTTCTTTAGGATTACTAAGATAACTTTTATGTAAAGGTACATTTTAGGGGTATTTTAGTAATTCATCATAGAACCGAGTCCTTTATGATCACTGGGATACTAATACATCAAAGGTGCATAATAGGAATAGGTTCATCGTTTTACAATGATACCTAGTCCTTGAGGGTTACCAGGATACTTTCATTTCAAAGGTATCCCTTAAGGACATTTTAGTGGTTTACCCTAGAATTGAGTATTTTAAGGTCCATGTCAAAGGTGTACTTTAAGGGACATTTTGGTCTCTTTGACCAAGTTTGAGTCTTAAGATAAGTTTCTTTCATTTTTAATAGAACTGAAAGTTATCAAAAATCAAGTCGGTATCCCTGAGTTGAAATAGTCCATAGGTGCGCTTTCAGAATATGGAAGTCACCTCATTAGTTATTTTAAATCAATGGAATACCCTCTTCAAAACCGAGTAAAATTGTGATTTTTTTAATGTTATAAAAATAAAAACATTTTATATTCCTCTAATCCTCTGGTGGGGTACCAAAGATATTTTTAAATTTTTTAAAATAAAACTTTTAATATTCCTATGGTCCTCTAGTGAGGTGTGAAAAATATTTTGACATTTTATATTTTTCTGGTCCTCTGATAGGGTTTGAAAGATATTTTCATTTTAAAAACATAAAAAATTTTTTGATTTTCTCAGATGGAACAATAACATTGAGATTTGGAAAATTTTGAAATATAGGAATTATGATTAAATACTAGGTACTGAAACTGAATAAAAATCAAGTGTTAAGTTAACACGGACCATAAAGTACCAAATATCAGGCATCATGAGAGGGATCAATCTTTACTTATGATTGTAACTAATTTTTGGACACTTTCAAGTGATCTCTGGTATAAATGTAGATTTTAGAGTTTGTTTTTAAGGGTTTCATAAACCTCGAAATATGAACTTTGATAGGTAACCAATCTCACCTAGCCAAAATAAATTAGTGGTAACTCTAAGACAAATTGTTGTTTTATAATGACTATTTAAGGTTAAGCAAATTAAGCAAATCATCTCAATGACTCAATCCCCAAGAAATGAAATATAATGATATATGTAATGTTATATGTATAGGAACAAGGGGTTCACCCATTTTTTTAAGTTTGGCAAGTTGGGATTCATATCTTGGCTACGTTGCAACAAGCATAAAAGTGGACAAGGCAAAGATTGAGACATTGAAAAACTTCTATCTCCAACTTCAGTTAAAGGAATTTGAAGTTTTCTTGGTCATGCCGGATTCTATAGAAGATTCATTAAGGATTTCTCAAAAATCTCCAAACCACTTTGCAATATCCTAGAAAAAAGAAGTACCTTTTAATTTTGATGATGCACTTTTAGCTTTTTTTATAGCATTGAAAAAGAGATTACCTTCTACCCTAGTTATTATTGTCTTGGATTGGAATCTTCCATTTAAAATCATGTGTGATGCAAGCAATTTTGCAGTTAGTATGGTCTTAGGACAAAGAAAAAAAAAATTCATTCTATTTATGCAAGCAAAACTTTTGCAAATGCTCAATTGAACTACATTACTACTGAGTGATTAATGTAGTATTTGCTTTTGATAAATTTAGATCATACATTATGGGTACTAAAGTTATTGTTTACACTGACCATTATACTATTAAGTATTTGATTGGAAAAAAAGGATGCCAACCCAAGACTGATCCGATGAATATCTTGTGATAATTCAATTTGGAAATTCATGATGGAAAAAGACTAGAAAATCAAGTGGGCATCATCTCTCAAGATTGGAAGATGGGACAAATGTTGGCACTTCCATTCAAATTAATGAGGCTTTTCTTGATAAGCAGCTTTTCTAAGTAAATCAACAAGAATTACCATAATATGCCGATTATGTCAATTAGATTTTAAGTAGAGTTTTCCTCTTGATTTAAATTCTGAATCAAAAAAAGTTATTGCATGATGTTAAGTATTATTTTTGGGATGAACTTTTCTTATTTAAGCAATGTGCTAATTAGATTATTAGAAAGTGTGCACCCAAGGAAGAAACACAAAATATTTTGCAGCATTGTCACTCATTTGATTATAAAGGGCATTTTGGAGGAGACCGAATTGCGGTGGAAGTGCTACAATCTTGTTTTTATTTGCCAACTCTTTCTAAAGATGCTCACCAATTTGTTTTAAGATGTGATAGGTGTCAAACAATAGGCAACATCTCAAAGAGAAATGAAATGCCACTCAATAACATCCTTGAAGTAGAGATTTTTTATGTATGGGGTATTGATATTATGAGACCATTTATTTCCTTCTACAATGATCTTTACATTTGAGTTGCTATAGATTATATATCAAAATGGGTTAGAGTAGCTGCCTTGTCAACTATGACTCCAAGATTATTTTGTATTTCTTCAAAAAAAAATATCTTCACTTGTTTTGGCACACCAAGAGCTGTTATTAGTGATAAGGGTTCACACTTTTGCAACCAATACTTTTGAGCTATTCTTGCTAAATATAAGGTTAAACACAAGATTGCCACAACCTATCACCTTTAAACAAGCAACCAAGCTAAAGTGCCAAACCAACAAATTAAGAGAATATTGGAAAAAATGATTAGCCTAACTAGAAAAGATTGGTCCAAGAGATTGGATGATGCATTATGAGCATACTGAACTGCTTATAAAACTCCTATAACGATGTCTCCATATCACTTGGTTTTTGACAAAGCATGTCATCTTCTGTTAGAGCTAGAACATAATGCATATTGGGCCATAAAAATGTTGAATTTTGATCTTCATGATTAGAAAGAGGTAGCTATCACAACTTAATAAAATGGATAAATTCCATTTTCAAGCTTATGAAAATGCTAGGCTTTATAGAGAAAGGACAAAAAAGATGGCATGACAAAAAGATTATTGAAAGGAAATTTGAGCCAAGCTAAAATGTTCTTCTCTATAACTCTCACCTGAAATTATTTTTAGGAAAACTCATGTCTTGATGGCTTGGACCTTTCAAAGTCATAAAAAGTATTCCCATATAAAGCCATCGAAGTTGTTGATGAGAGTTCTAACTGAAGTTTCAAAGTTAATAGTTAGAGACTTAAGCATTATTGAGGAGGCAAATTTGATTGCTAGAAATCGTTAATCACCTTAGCTGACAAGGAATGATCAAGAAATAATCAAGCTGATGACTGTAAATCAGGCGTTTCTTGGAAAAATAACCCAAGTTTATTAATTTTTTCCTTAAAATTTGTATTTTTTATTTTTTGTTTTCATAACCATTAATATTTTTCTTATTTAGCTTTGTAGGTAGTTAATAAAAAAATTTGTTTGGGCACTGTAATGCCCCAAACATGTTAAAGCTTAGTGCTGCGGAGCTAAAGTCTCGACGCTGCAGCACTGAAGCCATTAATGAAGAAAAAATCAAGGAACTGCAGTGCCCAAGATAAGCGCTGTGGTACCTCAAACAAGTTGGGGTTTTACTTTTTAAACTGTCTATGTTATATTTTTTTCTTTCATTGTAACCCTAATATATAAATTCTTTCTTCAGCCACCTTATTTTTTCATCTCCCCTAAAACACTCTCTTCATCGTAAACACTTCTCCACCACTAAAAATCATTATCTAACACCAACAACAACTCATTTATTAGTTTTCTCTTATCTCATTAGTTTTTCTTTCCTTACCAAGATCCAAGTAAGTCTTCTTGCAAAATCTTGAAACTGGTGGTCTCTTTCTACAAAAATCACCAAGAATAATCCAAGTAAGTGTGTTTCATGATCTTTCAAGCTTTTACAAGAAATTTTCATGTGGGTAAATTTTATTTTAGTTATTCATGAGCTATTTTGATATTATACATTATTGATTATAAAGATTTTAAAGATTTGGATATTGGATTTCCTTTGATTAGTGTGTTTTAGTTGATATATTCCATACTCATTGATCTTGAAATTATTAAAAATTGCTAAATTAATTGGTGCTTACATAAAAATTAATTGGTTGTGAGTTTCAGTGTTGCTTTGGTGTTGGATTATGGCTCATCAATCAAATACATTGTTGGTGTGTAAATTGGTAGTTATCCAGGCTTACTTCTTGTTGTAGTAAGATAATTACTACTTAATGGCACCAAAATAAGCAAAAGCCAATGCTAGTGATAGCTTTGACCGACAGAAGTTTATGTCTTTGGATGCTTTTAAGAGATTTACCCAATCATGTGATGTGAAAATCCTAATTTCACAAAAAAAGTTTTAATTTAATTCCCAAAAATTATCTAAAAATTTAGAATATCATAGCCAACGGGAAGTAGAAAAATTTTATAGACCTTCGAAATTTGCGGTGTTGCTTGTTGTTTGAGAATTCTATGCCAATGTTTACGAAGAAACAAGAAATAAAGTTTTTGCCCATGGACATCGGGTTTTGATCGATAGCAAAGCCATTAATGAGTTTTGCAACACACCAAACACAGAAAATGATAAATATTCTTAGTATTTAGATGGTCACATAGATTTAAAAGACGTAAAAGATTATCTTAGTAAGATTGATACCAAATGGAAGATGTTCAAAAGTGAACCAATCTCTTTCAAATCCAATGCCTTGTATCAAAATGGTAAGATTTGGTTGCATTTCATAGTGGCAATTTTTTTTCCCAATAAGCATATAAGTGATGTCACCAAAGATAGAACAATCTTGCTATATTCCATCCTTATTGGGAAATCTATTGATATTGGCAAACTTATCCATTTAGCCATTACATGCAATGCTGAGCCAGTGAGAGAGGGATTATGGTTCCCTTCCTTGATTACATCTTTATGTGGCAATGCTAATGTGCAACGGGAAACTTAAAAGAATCATTCCATCCTAAGAAAGCCATTGGTGACAAAATTATTAGTAGAATCGGGCGAGAATTGTCTAATAAGCCGACCAACATTGGCCCTAGTTCTTCATCTACTCTACCTAGACTGAGCTGACCTCGAGTAGCACTCACGATAAATCAACGACTTGCTAATCTTGAAGCACAAATGGCATATCAAGTGAAATGCAAACAACTAATGGAACACATGTTGCAATTCTTTGGAAATTAACTCGGCTTTGACATGACAAATTTTCCTAGAATGCCACCACCACCACAACAACCCAAAATTGAGCAACTTGGCAAGGTAGTGGATGAGGAAAAAGATGGCGATGCCTAGACAGTCTCTCACCACCAAATGCAATGAACAAAGAGTATTCTTGAACTAAATCTTATTCTTTTTGCACAATAAGGATAATGCTTTATTTAAGTTTGGGGTAATTAGCATTTAGTGTTTATTGTTAATCTATTTGCATTTGCATTTTTTCTTTCTCTTTATTAGTTATTAAATTATCTTGATTATTGGGAAAATACAAGCATGATTTGACTTTTGTTAGACTTTTTTGTTAACTACATTGTTAGACTGTGATCTCCAACAAAAATTTTGAGCATTTGATCTCTTAGTTAGATTTGTATTACATATTTGAAAACTGTTTTTGTTGATATAAACTGCAATTTTTTAGAAGCCTAGTATTTGTTTGATTCTCTCTTAAGGTGAAATCCTAGACAACAATAAGTTGGAGAAATGATTTAGGCC
>JBBYHK010003560.1:0-12316 GCA_038382065.1 Adansonia grandidieri | reverse complement strand
CATTGGTAAAGTTAGCATCCCCATTCATGTTATGTGCCATCCCCTTGTATGTTTGTGGTCTTCCCCTTGTCAAAATGTAGGTTTGATGGCTATCAAAAACTGATTTTCAAAGCCTCCCTAAGCCAAGCATGTTAACCTCAACCAATGAGGACAATCATGAACTTAGCATTTTCCTTAAAGTTAGCATAAAAAAATCTTGGGGAAAATTAAGTATTCCAAATGTGGAATCCTGATTAAACAAGCTCAAATCTTCTGATTTCCAACAAACATGGCCTTGCACTCGTTCTCAAAATGTCAGTTCCTTGTTTTTGAGTCAAAACCTTGAGTGGTGGGATCAACGGGCTATTTCATCATCCCAGACTACTTTAGGGTTGTGCAAATGAGTTCGTGATGCTCATGCTACTCTTTCCCTTCAGTCATGGATGTTCGAATGTCAATGACTCGAGTTTGGACCCATAAACATAAAAAAGATAAGAAATATCCCTTGTTTTGCTTTGTTCCTTGCTGGCAGCATAACTGTTGCAAATTGAAAAATCACTTTAAAATCCTAAATGATTTTTCAAGAATATTTTGATATTTTTCTCTCAAAGTGTGTCGAATTATCTTTAAAATGATGTCTTGTTCACCCTCGGGTCACTCTAGATAAGAGAGTTATGATTTTTTATATCTAAACTATCTAGGACCTCTAGAATCTGAACATGTATTATGGTTGGGCCATTAAGACCCACCAAATGATTTTTCCAAAATTTTCAAACATTTTTCCTAAAAGATTCATGAAATTCTCTTTTCAGAATGGTATCACTTGCAATTTTTTAATAGCAAATGAGTCCGAGGTGATTTTTCAAATTTTGATACACCTTGTCCCTCATATGCTCTACCCTTTATATGCTCTACCTGCAGCACGATCAATCCAAACTTGAAAATTTATTTCCATAGAAAGTGACTTTTTGTGATATTGGGAACACTTTTAGATTGACCCTCATCGAGTTAGTTTCTAATGGTGTCTTGTCCACCCTCTAAAGCCTTCAAACCAAGTTAGAATAAATTCTAGAAGCTATTTTTGGTTCTGGTCAAAATTGGGTTGTTTTCCCAAGCTTTATCTCGAGACATTTGAATGCCACTGTAGCACCCCAATTAGCCTTAAGAACATGCTTTGACCTCTCACAAGTTCATATCAAGGCACAAGCATACTTTACATCTTTACCATCCCTGTTTAGAATAATTTCTTTTGCCAAAAGTCGTCAAAATGCTCACTCATTTTCTAAATCATAAAGTTTTGTCAATTTAAGTTTTCTAACTCGACTTCTCTAAAGAGTGTCAGACGTGTCACTTTTAGGGATACTCCAACCTCGACCTTCTGAGGGGATACTCTAACCCTGCTTTTCAAAATTGTCAAGATTAGAAAATCTTTCTTTCTCAAAATGATTTGTCATCCATGGGGATACTCTAACCCGGACCTTCTGAGGGGATACTTTAACCTCGTTTTTCAAATTGTCAAGATTTAAAAATCTTCCTTTGTCAAAATGTTTTGTCATCCATGGGGATACTCTGACCCCATCTTTCTAAGGGGATACTCTAACCTTATTTTTCAACTGTAATTAAATTTTTCTCCTTCTCGAACTTCTATGAATATGTTAATCAAACCTCATTTAATCAAGAAACCCAGATGCATCTCAAAAATTATTGATTCGATTATTCTCAAACAATCATGCCAATTACGAGATAAATTCCTATAGTCCATTCCTTTTCTTTATCATTGCATTAAATGATCCATGTTATGTTACTTTATTTGTTGCCTCACGAACATGATTTCTTTCTAATGAGTATTTGCATTCATGTTTTCAAATCATTTCAAATAAAATTAAAGGTCATGTTCCATGTGGGTATCTCTCCAGTGCCCAAAGTAGAACATTCCATTTTTAAAGTAAAATCCAGAGGTTATTTTATGGAAAATCTCTATATTCCCCATCCTTCCGGGGTGTATATGAGATTAAAATTTTTTCATCAAAACCTAAATTTGTATTTCTATAAGATTCACGCATTAAAATAGGGTTATATCAAAATAGCAACAAGTTAAGATCGAAAGAATCGAAACCAAGATAAGACATAGCTAGTAAGGTACCGATTTCAAGCATCACAAAGAGGTTCATACCTCATTGCGTAATGAACTCCTAAACCCAATTGGCAAATCTTTGCATTATGTAGAGCACAGGATCGATGTTATGAGTTTCGTAACTCAAAACATAGGTTTCAATAGGCATCCAATCATGCATAGCCAGAAATAATCGGTGGTGACTCTAAGCGTTGACCATCTCATGATGGTCATCCTAGACTAATAAGATGAGCGATTCATCTTATGGTCCCCCCTCACTGCGTCATAAATTAGGAATCTGTACTTTCTCATTCTCATCACGTCGTGAAGGAAAACTCTCGATCAAGAAGACATTCTAAATTAGAAAATATTTTACGTCACACACACTCATAGATCTGCATGGATCCACCCCGGGGTATGTTGCAACATGTCCAAATTGACAGATGCATATTAATTCTAAAAATGGTAGAAAGAGAAGTTTTTCTTAAGAAACCAAAGCGTCAATATCATTTATCCCAATAAGTAGAATGTGTTTATGGTGCCTGATCATTAAAAGAAAGCAGATTATTATGTGAATTCATTTTTATCACAATTGAAAGATGAACTTCAATTCTAAAAATGGTAGAAAGAGAAGTTTCTTTTTTGAAACCAAAGCATCAATATCATTTATCCCAATGAGGAAAATGTGTTTATGGTGCCTAATCATGAAAAGATAGGAGATTATAATGTGACTCCATGTTTATCCCAATTGAAAGATGAACTTTGATTCTAAAAATGGTAGAAAGAGAAGCTTTTCTTATGAAATCAAAGCATCAATATCATTTATCCCAATAAAGAGAATATGTTTATGGGACCCAATCAAGAAACAAAAGGAGATTATTATGTGAATCTGTGTTTATCTAAATCGATAGCCGAACAGTAATTCTAGAAATGGTGGAAAGAGAAGTTTTTTTATGAAAACAAAGCATCAATATCATTTATCCCAATGAGGAGAATGTGTTTACGGTGCCCAATGATGAAATGAACAGAAATTATTATGCGAATCCGTGTTTGTCCAAATCACAGATGAAGATTAATTCTAAAAATGGTAAAAGAGAAGTTTTTCTTATGAAACCAAAGCATCAATATCATTTATCCTAATGGGGATAATGTGTTTATGGTGCCCAATCATGAAAAGAAAGGAGATCATTTTGTGAATCCATGTTTATCCTAATTGAAAGATGAACTTCAATTCTAAAAATGGTAGAAAGAGAAGTTTTTCTTATGAAACAAAAGCATTAATATCATTTATGCCAATGATGAGAATGTGTTTATGGTGCCTAGTCAATAAAAGAAAGGAGATTATTATGTGATTCGATGTTTATCCCAACTGAAAGATGAACTTCAACTCTAAAAATGGTAGAAAGAGAAGTTTTTCTTATGAAACCAAAGCATCAATATCATTTGTCCCAAAGAGGAGAATGTGTTTATCGTGCCAAATCAAGAAAAGAAAGGAGATTATTTTGTGAATCCATATTGTTCCAAATGAAAGATGAACTTCAATTATAAAAATGGTCGAAAGAGAAGTTTTTCTTATGAAACCAAAGCATAAATATCATTTATCCCAATGAGCAGAGGTGTTTATGGTGCCCAATCATGAAAAGTAAGGAGATTATTATGGGGTACCATGCTTATCCCAATTGAAAGACGGACTTCGATTCTAAAAATGGTAGGAAAATAAGTTTTTCTTATTTAACCAAAGCATCAATATCATTTATCCCAATGAAAAGAATTTGCTTAAGTGCCCAATCATGAAATGAAATAAGATTATTATGTGATTTCGTGTTTGTCCAAATTGACAGACGAACATTATTCTAGAAATGGTAGTAAGAGAAGTTTTTCTTTTGAAACCAAAGCATCAGTATCATTTATCCTAATCGGGAGAATGTGTTTATGGTGCCCAATCATGAAAAGAAATGAGATTATTATGTGAATCCATGTTTATCTTAATTGAAAGGCGAACTTCAATTCTAAAAATGGTAGAAAGAGAAGTTTTTCTTAGGTAACCAAAGCATCAATATCATTTATCCTAATGAGAAGAATGTGTTTATGGAGCCCAATCATTAAAGAAACTGAGATTATTATGTGAATTCATATTTATCCCAACTAAAAGACGGACCTCAATTCTAAAAGTGGTAGAAAGAGAAGTTTTTCTTATGAAACCAAAGTATCAATATCATTTATCCCAATGAGGAGAATGTGTTTATGGTGCCCAATCATGAAAAGAAAGAAGGTTGTTATGTGAAGCCATCTTTATCCCAGTTGAGAGACGAACTTTAATTCTAAAAATGGTAGAAAGAGAAGTTTTTCTTATGAAACCAAAGCATAAATATCTTTTATCCCAGTGAGGAGAATGTGTTTATGGTGCCGAATCATGAAAAATACGGAGATTATTATGTGAATGTGTGTTTGTCTAAGTTGACAGCCAAACATTAATTCTAAAAATGGTAGAAAGAGCAGTTTTTCTTATGAAACCAAAGCATGAAAATCATTTATCTCATTGAGGAAAATGTATTTATGGTGCCCAATCATCAAATTAAAGGAGGTTATTATGTGAATCCATGTTTATCCCAATTGAAAGACGAATTTCAATTCTAAAAATTTTAATAAAGAAAAGTTTTTCTTATAAAACCAAAGCATCAAAATCATTTATCCCAATGAGGAGAATATGTTTATGGTGCCCAATAATGAAAAGTAAGGAGATTATTATGTGACACCATGTTTATCCCAATTGAAAGACGAACTTTGATTCAAAAAATGGCAGAAAGAGAAGGTTTTCTTATGAAACCAAACCATCAATATCATTTATCCTAATAAGATGAATGCGCTTATGGTGCCTAATCATGAAATAAAAGGAGATTATTATGTGAATATGTGTTTGTCTAAATCGATAGCCAAATATTAATTCTAAAAAGGGTAGAAAGAGTAGTTTTTCTTATGAAACCAAAGCATCAATATCATTTATCCTAATGGGGACAATGTGTTTATGGTGCCCAATCATGAAAAAAAAGGAGATTATCATGTGAATCCATGTTTATCTAAATCGACCGACGAACATTAATTCAAAAAATGGTAGAAAGAGATGCATTTCTTATGAAATTAAAGCATCAATATCATTTATCCCAATAAGAATAATGTGTTTGTGGTGCCTAATCATGAAAAGAAAGGAGATTATTATGTGAATCAAATTTATCCCAATTGAAAGATGAACCTTAATTCTAAAAGTGGTTAAAAGAGAAGTTTTTTTTATGAAACCAAAGCATCAATATCATTTGTCCCAACGAGGAGAATATGTTTATTATGCCCAATCATGAAAAGAAAGGAGATTATTATGTGAATCCATGTTTGTCCCAAATGAAAGATGAGCTTTAATTCTAAAAATGGTCAAAAGAGAAGTTTTTCTTATGAAACCAAAGCGTAAATATCATTTATCCCAATGAGGAAAATATGTTTATGGTGCCCAATCATGAAAAGTAGGGAGATTATTATGTGACACCATATTTATCCCAATTGAAAGATGAACTTTGATTCTAAAAATGGCAGAAAGAGAAGTTTTTCTCATGAAACCAAAGCATCAATATCATTTATCCCAATGAGAAGAATGTGCTTATGGTGCCTAATCCTGAAATGAAATGAGATTTTTATGTGAATCTGCATTTGTCTAAATTGACAGACGAACATTAATTCTAAAAATGGTAGAAAGAGAAGTTTTTCTTATGAAACCAAAGCATCAATATCATTTATCCCAATGAGGAGAATGTGTTTATGGTGCCCAATCAATAAAGGAAATGAGATTATTATGTGAACTCATGTTTATCCTAACTGAAAGGTGAACTTCAATTCTAAAAGTGGTAGAAAGAAAAGTTTTTCTTATGAAACCAAAGCACCAACATCATTTACCCCAAGGGGGAGAATGTGTTTATGGTGCCCAATAATGAAAAGAAAGGAGCTTATTAAGTGAATCCATCTTTATCCCAAATGAAAGATGAACTTTAATTCTAAAAATGGTAGAAAGAGGATTTTTTCTTATGAAACCAAAGCTTAAATATCATTTATCCTAATGAGGAGAATGTGTTTATGGTGCCCAATAATGAAAAGTAGGGAGATTATCATGTGACACCATATTTATCCCAATTGAAAGATGAACTTTGATTCAAAAAATGGCAGAAAGAGAAGTTTTTCTTATGAAACCAAACCATTAATATCATTTATCACAATAAGAAGAATGCGCTTATGGTGCCCAATCACGAAACAAAAGGAGATTATTATTTGAATGTGTGCTTGTCTAAATTGATAGCTAAACATTAATTCTAAAAATGGTAGAAAGAGTAGTTTTTCTTATGAAGCTAAAGCATCAATATCATTTATCCCAATGAGGAGAATATGTTTATCATGCCCAATCATAAAAAGATAGGAGATTATTATGTGAATCCATGTTTATCCTAAATGAAAGATAAACTTCGATTCTAAAAATGGTAGAAAAAGAAGTTTTTATTATGAAACCAATGCATAAAGATCATTTATCCCAATGAGGAGAATGTGTTTATGGTGCCCAATCATGAAAAGTTGGGAGATTATTATGTGACAGCATGCTTATCCCAATTAAAAGATGAACTTCGATTCTAAAAATGGCAGAAAAAGAAGTTTTTCTTATGTAACCAAAGCATCAATATCATTTATCCCAATGAGAAGAATATGTTTACGGTGCCAATCTTGAAATGAAATAAGATTATTATGTGATTCCGCGTTTGTCCAAATCGACAGAGGAACATTAATTCTAAAATTGGTTGAAAGAAAAGTTTTTCTTTTGAAACCAAAGCATCAATATCATTTATCCTAATGGGGAGAATGTGTTTATGGAGCCCAATCATGAAAAGAAAGGAGATTATTATGTGAATCCATGTTTATCTTAATTGAAAGGTGAACTTCAATTCTAAAAATGGTAGAAAGAGAAGTTTTTCTTATGTAACCAAAGCATCAATATCATTTATCCTAATCAGGAGAATGTGTTTATGGTGCCCAATGATTAAAGGAACTGAGATTATTATGTGAATTCATGTTTATCCCAACTGAAAGACGAATCTCAATTCTAAAAATGGTCGAGAAATAAGTTTTTCTTATGAAAGCAAAGCACCAATATCATTTATCCCAATGAGGAGAATGTGTTTATGGTGCCCAATCATGAAAAGAAAGGAGATTATTATATGAATCCATCTTTATCCCAAATGAAAGATGAACTTCAATTCTAAAAATGGTAGAAAGAGAAGTTTTTCTTATGAAACCAAAGCGTAAGTATCATTTATCCCAATGAGCAGAATGTGTTTATGGTGCCGAATCATGAAGAATAGGGAGATTATTATGTGACACCATGTTTATCCCAATTGAAAGATAAACTTTGATTCCAAAAATGGCAGAAAGAGAAGCTTTTCTTATGAAATCAAACCATCAATATCATTTATCCCAATAAGAAGAATGCGTTTATGGTGCCCAATCATGAAACGAAAGAAAATTATTATGTGAATGTGTATTTGTCTAAATCGACAACCAAACATTAATTCTAAAAATGGTAGAAAGAGTAGTTTTTCTTATGAAACCAAAGCATCAAAATCATTTATCCCATTGAGGAGAATGTGTTTATGGTGCCCAATCATGAAATAAAGGAGATTATTATGTGAATCCATGTTTATCTCAATTGAAAGATGAACTTCAATTCTAAAAATTTTATAAAGAAAAGTTTTTCTTATAAAACCAAAGCATAAAAATCATTTATCCCAATAAGGAGAATGTGTTTATAGTGCCCAATAATGAAAAAAAAAGGAGATTATTATGTGAATCGATGCTTATCCTAGTTGAAAGATGAAGTTAGATTCTAAAAATTATAGAAAGAGAAGTTTTTCTTATGAAACCAAAGCATCAATATCATTTATCCAATAAGGAGAATGTGATTATGGTGCCCAATCATGAATTGAAAGGAGATTATCATGTGAATCCATGTTTATCTAAATCGACGGATGAATATTAATTCTAAAAATGGTAGAAAGAGATGCTTTTCTTATGAAATCAAAGCATCAATGTCATTTATCCTAATAATAATAATGTGTTTATGGTACCCAATCATGAAAAGAAAGGAGATTATTATGTGAATTCATGTTTATCTCAATTGAAAGACAAACTTCAATTCTTAAAATGGTAGAAAAGGAAGCTTCTCTTTTGAAACCAAAGCAACAATATCATTTATCCTAAGGAGGAGAATGTGTTTATGGTGCCCAATCATGAAAAGAAAGGAGATTATTATGTGACTCCATGTTTACCCGAATTGAAAGACAAACTTTCATTCTAAAAATGATAGGAAGAGAGGTTTTTCTTGTGAAACCAAAGCATTAATATCATTTATCCCAATACGGAGAATGTATTTATGGTGCCTAATCATGAAATGAAAGGAGATTATTATTTGAATCTGTGTTTGTCTAAATCGACAATCGAACCTTAATTCTAAAAACAGTGGAAAGAGAAGCTTTTTTTATAAAACCAAAGCTTCAATATCATTTATCCTAATGAGGAGAATATGTTATGGTGCCCGAACATGTAATGAAAGGAGATTGTCATGTTAATCCGCGTTTGTCCAAATCGACAGACAAAAATTAATTCTAAAAATGGTGGAAAGAGAAGTTTTTCTTATAAAAGCAAAGCATCAATATCATTTATCCTAATAAGGAAAGTGTGTTTATGGTGCCCGATCATGAAATGAAAAGAGATTATTATGTGAATCCATGTTTATCCCAACTGAAAGACGAACTTTAATTCTAAAAATTGTAGAAAGAGAAGTTTTTCTTATGAAACCAAAGCAACAATATCATTTTTCCCAATGGGGAGAATGTGTTTACCATGCCCAATTATGAAAAGAAATGAGATTATTATGTGAATCCATGTTTGTTCGAAATGAAAGATGAACTTAAATTCAAAAAATGGTCGAAAGAGAAGTTTTTCTTTTGAAACCAAAGCATAAATATCATTTATCGCAATGAGGAGAATATGTTTATTATGCCCAATCATGAAAAGTAGGGAGATTATTATGTGACACCATGTTTATCCCAATTGAAAAATAAACTTTGATTCTAAAAGTGGCAGAAAGAGAAGTTTTTCCTATGAAACCAAAGCATCAATATCATTTATCCTAAAGAGAAGAATATGCTTATGGTGCCCAATCATGAAATGAAATGAGATTGTTATCTGAATCCGCGTTTGTCCAAATCGACAGACGAACATTAATTCTAAAAATGGTAGAAAGAGAAGTTTTTCTTATGAAACTAAAGCATCAATATCATTTATCCTAATAGGGAGAATGTGCTTATGGTGCCCAATCATGAAAAGAAATGAGATTATTATGTGAATCCATGTTTATTCTATTTGAAAGACGAACTTCAATTCTAAAAATGGTAGAAAGAGAAGTTTTTCTTATGAAACCAAAGCATTAATATCATTTATCCCAATGAGGAGAATGTGTTTATGGTGCCCAATCAATAAAGGAAATGAGATTATAATGTGAACTCATGTTTATCCCAACTGAAAGGTGAACTTCAATTCTAAAAGTGGTAGAAAGAGAAGCTTTTCTTATGAAACCAAAGCACCAACATTATTTACCCCAAGGAGGAGAATGTGTTTATGGTGCCCAATAATGAAAAGAAAGGAGATTATTATGTGAATCCATCTTTATCCTAAATGAAAGATGAACTTCAATTCTAAAAATGGTCGAAAGAGAAGTTTTTCTTATGAAACCAAAGCATAAATATCATTTATCCCAATGAGGAGAATGTGTTTATGGTGCCCAATAATGAAAAGTAGGGAGATTATTATGTGACACCATATTTATCCCAATTGAAAGAAAACTTTGATTTAAAAAATGGCAGAAAGAGAAGTTTTTCTTATGAAACCAAACCATCAATATCATTTATCCCAATAAAGAATGCGCTTATGGTGCCTAATCATGAAACAAACGAAGATTATTATGTGAAAGTGTGTTTGTCTAAATCGATAGCCGAATATTAATTCTAAAAATGGTGGAAAGAGTAGTTTTTCTTATGAAACCAAAGCATCAATATCATTTATCCCAATGAGGGGAATATGTTTATCATGCCAAATCATGAAAAGAAAGGAGATTATTATGTGAATCCATGTTTTTCCTAAATTAACGGCGAACTTCAATTCTAAAAATGGTAGAAAGAGAAGTTTTTCCTATGAAACCAAAGCATAAATATCATTTATCCCAATGGGGAGAATGTGTTTATGGTGCCCAATTATGAAAAATAGGGAGATTATTATGTGACACCTTGCTTATCCCAATTGAAAGATGAACATCGATTCTAAAAATGGCAGACAGAGAAGTTTTTTCTTATATAACCAAAGCATCAATATCATTTATCCCAATGAGAAGAATGTGCTTACAGTGCCAATCTTGAAATGAAATGAGATTATTATGTGATTCCGCATTTGTCCAAATACAGAGGAACATTAATTCTAAAAATGGTAGAAAGAGAAGTTTTTGTTTTGAAACCAAAGCATCAATATCATTTATCCTAATAGGGAGAATGTGTTTATGGTGCCCAATCATGAAAAGAAAGGAGATTATTATGTGAATCCATGTTTATCTTAATTGAAAGGCAAACTTCAATTCTAAAAATGGTTGAAAGAGAAGTTTTTCTTTTGTAACCAAAGTATCAATTTCATTTATCCCAATGAAGAGAATGTGTTTATGGTGCCCAATCATTAAAGGAACTAAGATTATTATGCGAATTCATGTTTATCCCAACTGAAAGATGAACCTTAATTCTAAAATGGTTCAAAAAGAAGTTTTTTCTTATGAAAGCAAAGCGTCAATATCATTTATCCCAACGAGGAGAATGTGTTTATGATACCCAATCATGAAAAGAAAGGAGATTATTATATGAATCCATCTTTATCTTAAATGAAAGATGAACTTCAATTCTAAAAATGGTAGAAAGAGAAGTTTTTCTTACAAAACCAAAGCCTAAATATCATTTATCCCAATGAGGAGAATGTGTTTATGGTGCCGAATCATGAAAAATAGGGAGATTATTATGTGACACCATGTTTATCCCAATTGAAAGATGAACTTTGATTCTAAAAATGACAGAAAGAGAAGCTTTTCTTATGAAACTAAACCATCAATATCATTTATCCCAATGAGAAGAAAGCGCTTATGGTGCCTAATCATGAAACGAAAGAAGATTATTATGTGAATGTATGTTTGTCTAAATCGATAGCCGAACATTAATTCTGGTAGAAATGGCAGTTTTTCTTATGAAACCAAAGCATCAAAATCATTTATCCCATTAAGGAGAATGTGTTTATGGTGCCCAATCATTAAATGAAAGGAGATTATTATGTGAATCCATGTTTATCCCAATTGAAAGATAAACTTCAATTCTAAAAATTTTATAAAGAAGAGTATTTCTTATAAAACCAAAGCATCAAAATCATTTATCCCAATAAGGAGAATGTGTTTATAGTGCCCAATAATGAAAAGAAATGAGATTATTATGTGAATCGATGCTTATCCCAATTAAAAGACAGAGTTCGATTCTAAAAATTATAGAAAGAAAAGTTTTTCTTATGAAACCAAAGCATCAATATCATTTATCCAATGAGGAGAATGTGTTTTGGTGCCCAATCATGAAATGAAAGGAGATTATCATGTGAATCCATGTTTATCTAAATCGACGGACGAACATTAATTCTAAAAATGGTAGAAAGAGATGGTTTTCTTATGAAATCAAAGCATCGATATCATTTATCCTATAAGAATAATGTGTTTGTGGTGCCCAATCATGAAAAGAAAGGAGATTATTATGTGAATCCATGTTTATCTCAATTGAAAGGCGAACTTCAATTCTAAAAATGGTAGAAAGGGAAGCTTCTCTTTTGAAACCAAAGTAGCAATATCATTTATCGTAATGAGGAGAATGTGTTTATGGTGCCCAATCATGAAAAGAAAGGAGATTATTATGTGACTCCATGTTTACCCGAATTGAAAGACAAACTTTCATTCTAAGAATGGTAGGAAGAGAGGTTTTTCTTGTGAAACCAAACTATTAATATCATTTATCCCAATGAGGAGAATGTGTTTATGGTGTCCAATCATGAAATGAAAGGAGATTATTATTTGAA
>JBBYHK010003551.1:0-12316 GCA_038382065.1 Adansonia grandidieri | reverse complement strand
AAAAAAATATAATATGGGCGGGCCTAAACGGGCTTGGACTATCTATTTACAAATATGGGCGGGCTTGGACAAAATTTGAGGCCCATATTTCGGATCGGGCCGAGCTTGGGCAAGGATATTTAATATTAATACCATGCTCAAGCCCGGCCCAGCCTGGCCCGGCCCCGAGCAGGTTTAATTTTGAATATAAGCTATTCTAAATGCTAACTATTCTGAACAAGATATTTCCAATGGAGAAGCATTTGGTGAAGCAATATCAGTAAAGCGATATAGTTTCTTCTTTTGGGTTACTTTACTATCTAGAAAAATAATTATCCGTAAAATAATTTTATTATTTATCTAAGAAGAGATATTATAATAAATAATCAAAATCAAGTATCTACATTTTGCCTCTTGCATAAGAATTCTTAGGAGAAAAAAGTTCTCATGCAAGAGTAATATAATGAAAAGTAAAATGTGAAACATAGAAAAAAATAGTAATAAAGTAATTATAATTTAATAATTCAAAAATAGATGAAATGAGGTTTTTCGCCATGGAAAACATGTGAAGCAATAAAATAAAAAATAAAAAAATTGTTTAAAAAATTATCTTTCTCGCTTTACTGCCTCTGTATGGAATCTCTTTTAATAAAAAATTAAAGAGTATTCCATGCATAAGGTAAAAAAAAAAAAAAAAATACAAAAAATTCAATACAATTCTAAAAATAAAAATAAATAAGCACAATACAAATAGAATAATATTAGCAAAACCACATTACTCCGAAAAAGAAAATAAAGAACAATCGTTTAATGTTATACTAAAAACTAGGGATTAAACCTTTTCTACTTCCAATAAAATTAAAAAAAAAAGCTGTTGCTATTTCTTAAAAAATAGGAAAAAAAAGAAATTATTGCTATTCCCAACAAAATAGAAATAAAATAAATTGTTGCTACTTAAAAAAAAAGCTATTGATGTTTCATAAAAAATAAAGAATAACATGCGATTGTTACGTCCTAAAAAATAGAACGTAGCATACGATTGCCAAGCGCTAAAAAAATGTTTAAACTACAACCTAACAATAGGATACAAAACGAAGTTATCATATCGTGGCTTCACCCTAAAAGTAGGGAGTAGTAATTGTGACTACAGCTACAATTTATTAATTACGTAAAGAGAGAAAAGGCTTGAAAAAAATGAAATATTAATTCATCATAGATTTTAGGTTAGGCATTAAAGAGAGATACTGATTGTTAACATGATTTGCTAAAACTTTTCAAATTTCTAATACGGGGTACATTACACGACTGCGACTTCCTAAAAATAAAGTGCAGACGGGTGTTCCCTACTAAATAACATAGTAAAATATGACTATTTACTATAAAAAAATTGCAAATTAAAGGAGATGGCGTTAAAGTCCTTGCTGTACATTAAAAAAAAAAAAAAACTGTAGCAAGCTTCATTCAAGATACGAGTAAAGTGCTTTGAGAAGTGGAAAAAATACTGACTTTTCTTATTTACTACTACTTCAGAATTTTATTTCTTTTTATAGGATTAGAGAAAGATAGACTCTACTTTAGCATTTTCAGGTAGTCAAGAAATAAGTGTATTTCTTTTTTAAAAAAATCACGATTATGAAATTCAAATATGTAATAATATATTAAAATAATATAATAATATATTTAAAAAATGCAATACTGTTGATGCACTCGATTAAACTCGGCCTTGAGAAACATCTTCGGCGGCGCTAGTGTTACTAATAAGTAAATAATATTGGGAGAATTTCAACGAAAGAAAATCTAACGAAAATAAAGGGAAAAAAAGGTGAAATGCAAAGAAATTAATAAATAAAAGGAAATACAAATTTCTAAAAATATTAAGAAAAATAAAAATTACCATTATACCCTTAATATAAAAATAATCGTTTGCCTTTCCCTCCACTGAGTTCATATGTTATTTTGAAAACAAAAAACTACCTGCCGAGTCCTTATTGACTTCGGACAGGGGCTGTCGGCGGCGTCCGAGGTGAAATTAAGCGTTAGATGTGAAATAGTTTGTGACCCAGGAATATCACTGTAAATTCATCCCCTAATTTGCTTGCTCTTCACATCATCTTCTGTTTCATTATTGGTGTAAAGGCTGACCTTATTAAGCATATTATTCAGGAAAAAGCCACAGGCAAGAATATCAAGGTATGTTGTAGTTACTTTAGGATTGTAGCATTAGATTTTTAGTTATAATTGATTGACTATGGTTATTGGTATTTAGCAAGAATTTAGAAAATTTAGGGTATATATATGAAGTATATAATATTTTAGGATACTTGATTGTGGAGAATAAAGAGATTGATACTTACAGTAAGATTCAGTGACATATTTGGTCTAAGTACATAATGTAAATGATGCTTCCATATTAAAAAAAAAAGATTCGGAGATAAAATTTACTATACCAATTTGTTTCAGATGCAAGGATTGCGAATAACATATGTTGTCATGTAAAAATCAATATTATCTTGATGAATTAGGGGTCGTTGTTTTATCATTATTGGGATATGTATAGGGAAACCCCGTATAATATAGTAAGATAAGGATTAGTTATTAAGAAACTAACCGATATATAAATTTAACATATCTTTTTCTTGCTATTAGAGTAGAAAACTTTTGGGGTTACATTTGCAATGATTCTGATCATCTCAGCCGTGTCAGACTTCCAGATACGAGTGTCGAAGTAGTTGGCTGGTATAATTAGATTAATAGGGTGGACATTTTGGGATCTATAAGTCATTTTGGAGTAAGGTCAACTACCATAGTTTATGGGTTTTAGGGTTATATTATGAATGTATTTATTGTAGTTTAATAGTTGCAGATGTAATAGGCATGTTTGAAGAGTGCAAAAAACTACGGTTGCTTAATGCCTTATGATGAGTTATCAATCTTTCTATCAAGGTAAGCACCGTTTTAACTTTGCATAGTCACACGATGGCCCATATATTCGTATATCAGCATGGTCACATGATGCGTATATACATTTGAGTTTTAATGTTTCTAACATGCATATAAAGTATAAGAACATTTGGATATCGGCATAAGAAAATTAAAATTATGGTGAAATGTATATTAACTTCATTAGCTGGGGTACGACTTACATGATTGTCATACATCCTATCCTATCAATGTGCACAATTGATATTTGACATTTTCATAAAGTTTATGGCCATACGATATAGCATAGAATCGATTTTACAGTCTTGTACAATCATTACTTACTAGTTGTACATTTAGGTATAGTATGTCGTACATTTACTTATAATTAGTCATACATTTAGTTATACTGAGTCATGCATTCTTTTATCCTCGCATGTAAATCAAGGCATGCATTTCAGCTTTTTAATTTTAATGTTTCCTTGACGAATCCTAGTGGTAAGCGCATTTCGTTATGCACATAACATGTACTTGGTGTTAAGGTGAAATGTATATTAACTGCATTAGTTGTTTTATGCCTTACATGATTGTCATATATCATGTCCAACCAATGTGCACAATTGCTGTAGGACATTTTCATACGATTCATATCCATACGGTTTAGCGTTGAATAGATTTTGCGATCTTTCAAAACTTATTGGCTAGTTGTACATTTAGCTATAATATATTGTATATTTAGTTGTAGTCAATCATACATTTAGTTGTAGTAAGACATACATTCATATATCCTGACATGTACATCAAGGCATGCACACGAACAATTGACTTTTAATGTTTCCAACATGAATCCAATGAGTAAGCACATTTTGTAATATGCAAATAGCATGTACTTGGTGTACATTACTGTTGAAATGTACATTAACTACATTAGTTGTTGTGTGCCTTGCGTGATTATCTTGTATCTTGTCCAACGAATGCGTACAATTGCTCTCAGATATTTTTATTAGGTTAATTGCTAGACGGTGCAGCTTCGAATTGATTTTATGGTCCTGTACATTCATAAAAGTTCAGTTGTACATTTAAATGCTATCTGTCGTACATTTAGTTGTAAACAATTATACATTTAGTTATAATCAGTTGTAAATTTAGTTATAGTCAGTCGTACATTCATATATCTTTACATGTACATCAAGGCATGCATATCTACTAAGGACTCTTGATGTTCCCTGCAAGAATCTAATGTGTAAACACATTTCATAATGTGCATACCATGTACTTGGTGTATATTGCTAGTGAAATATACACTAACTGCATTACTTACTGTGTTCTTTGCATGATTTTCATGTATTTTGTCCAATGATGTAGCGTACGATTGATTTTCTTGTCCTGTATATTCATTAGAAGCTAGTTATACATTCAGTTGTTGAATGTTGTACATTTAGTTGTAATCAATTATACATTTAGTTGTTATCAGTTATAAATTTAGTTGTAATAAGTTGTACATTTAGTTATAGTCAGTCATACATTCATATATCCTCACATGTACTTCAAGACATGCATACCAACAAAGGACTCTTGATTTTCCTTGCACGAATCAAATGTGTAAGCATGTTTCGTAATGCGCATACCACATACTTGGTGTACATTATTGGTGAAATGTATATTATCCGCATTACTTGTTGTGTGCCTTGCGTGATTCTCATGCATCTTGTCCAACGAATGTGCACAATTACTTTTGGTCATTTTTATTTTTCATGGGTGTACTATGCAGTGTAGGATTAATTTTATGGTCCTGTACATTCATTAGAAGCTAGTTGTGCATTCAATGGTTGTCTGTCATATATTTGTTGTAATTAGTTGTACATTTAGTTGTCATCAGCTGTATATTTAGTTGTAGTCAATCGTACATTCATATATCCTCACATGTACTTCAAGGTATGTGTAGCTACTAATGACTCTTAATGTTCTCTATATGAATCCAATGCTAAGCATATTTTATAAGGTGCATACCATGACTTGGTGTACATTTCTAGTGGAATGTACATTAACTACATTACTTGTTGTGTGGCATATGTGATTCTTATGTATCTTGTCCAATGAATGTGCACAAGTACTCTCAGAAATTTTCACTTGTTTTATAAATGTACGATGCAGTGTAGAATCAGTTTTGTGGTCCAATACATTCATTAGAAGCTAGTTCCATATTCAACTATTGTCTGTCATACATTTAGTTGTAATCAACTATACATTTAGCTGTAATCAGTTGTACATTTAGTTGTAGTTAGTCATACATTTGTATATCCTTACATATACATCAAGGCATGTATCCATACTAAGGACTCTTGATGTTCCCTACATGAATCCAATGCATAAGCATATTTCATAATGCGCATACCACATACTTGATGTACATTACTGGAGACAAGTACATTAACTACATTACTTGTTGTGTGCTTTGTGTGATTCTCATGTTTTTTTCCAACGAATGCTCGTAATTGCTTTCGGACATTTTGATTTGTTTCATGGATATATGGTGTAGCGTAAGATCAGTTTTTTGGTCCTATACATTCATTGTAAGCCAGTTATACATTCAGTTATTATCTGTCATACGTTTAGTTGTAATCATTTGTACATTTAGTTGTAATCAACTATACATTTAGTTGTAGTCAGTTGTACACTCATATATCCCCGCATGTACATTAAGACATGCATACTAACTAAGGATTCTTGATGTTCCTTACAAGAATCCAATGTAGTGCATTTTGTAATGAGCATACCACGTATGCGGTGCACATTATTGGTGAAATGTACATGAAATGCATTACTTGTTGTATGCCTTGCGTGATTCTCATGTATCATGTCCAACAATGCACATAATTACTTTCAGACATTTTTAATTGTTCCATGGATGTCCTGTGCAAGATAGGATTGATTTTATGTTCCTGTACATTCATTAAGAGCTAGTTGTACATTCAGTTGTTGTCTACCAAAAATTTAGTTGTAATCAGTTGTACATTTAGTTGTAGTCAGTTGTACATTTTTATATCCCCGCATATACATCAAGACATGCATACTAACTAAGGATTCTTGATGTTAGCTACACGAATCCAATGCAGTGCATTTCGTAATGAGCATACCACGCATGTGGTACACATTATTGGTGAAATGTACATTAAATGCATTACTTGTTGTGTACTTTACGTAATTCTCATGTATCATGTCTAACAATGCACATAATTGCTCTCGGACAATTTTAATTATTCCATGGATGTACCATGCAAGATAGGATCGATTTTATGGTCCTGTACATTCATTAAGAGCTAGTTGTATATTCAATTGTTGTCTACCAAAAATTTAGTTGTAATTAGTTGCACATTGAGTTGTAGCTAGTCGTACATTCATATATCCTCACATGTACTTTAAGACATGCATACCTACTACGGACTCTTAATGTTGCCTACATAAATCTAATGTGTAGCACATTTCGTAATGTGCATACCACGTGCTTGGTGTACATTACTGATTAAATGTACGTTAACTTCATTACTTGTTGTGTACTTGCGTGATTCTTATGTACCTTATCCAACGAATGCACACAAATGCTCTTGGATATTTTTATTTGTTTCATGGGTGCTTTGCAGCCTAGGATTAGTTTTAGGGCCTTGTACATTTATTAGAAGCTAGTTGTACATTCAGTTGTTGTTGATCATACATATAGTTGTAATCAGTTGTATATTTAGATGTAGTCAATTACACATTCATCTATCGTCACATTTACTTCAAGGCATGCATACCTACTAAGGATTCTTAATGTTTCCTACACGAATCCAATGTGTAAGCACATTTCGTAATAAGTGTACCACTTACTTTGTGTACATTACTAGTGCAATGTACATTAACTGCACTTGTTCTGTGCCTTATGTGATTCTCAACGAATGGGCATAATTGCTCTCAGACATTTTCATTTGTTTCATGGGTGTGCAGTGTAGCGTAATATCTGTTTTATCGTCCTATATGCTTATTGGAAGCCAGCTGCACAATCAGTTTTTGTATGTTGTACATTTAGTTGTAGTCAATTGTACATTCATATATCCTTAAATGTACTTCAAGGCATGCGTACCTATTAAGGACTCTTAATGTTCCCTTCACAAATTTAATGCACAGTGAATTTTGTACTGTGCATACCACGTACGTGGTGTACATTACTGGTTAAATGTACATTAACTACATTACTTGTTGTGTACCTTACGTGATTCTCATGTATCTTATCCAATGAATGCGCACAAATGCTCTCGGATATTTTTTTTGTTTTGTGGGTGCTTTGCAGCCTAGGATTGATATTATGGTCTTGTATATTCATTAGAAGCTAGTTGTACATTTAGTTATTGTCGATCATACATATAGTTGTAATCAGCTGTACATTTAGTTATAATTAGTTTTACATTTAGTTTTAGTCAATTATACATACATCTATCGTCATATTTACTTCAAGACATGCGTACCAACTAAGGACTCTTAATGTTCCCTATATGAATCCAATGTGTAAGCACATTTCATAGAACATGTACCACTTACTTTGTGTACAATACTGGTGAAATGTACATTAAATGCATTACTTGTTGTGTACCTTACGGGATTCTTATGTATCTTATCCAATGATTGCGCAAAAATTTTTCTTGGATATTTTTATTTGTTTCATGGGTATTTTATAGTGTAGGATCAGTTTTATGGTCCTGTACATTCATTAGAAGCTAGTTGTACATTTAGTTGTTGTCGATCATACATATAATTGTAATCAGTTGTACATTTAGTTGCAATCAGTTGTGTATTAGTTGTAGTCAATTATACATTCATCTATCCTCACATTTACTTCAAGGCATGAGTACTTACTAAGGACTCTTGATGTTACTTACATGAATACAATGTGTAAGCCAACTTCATAATGCGTGTACCACTAACTCTATATATATTACTAGTGAAATGTACATTAACTGCATTACTTGTTCTGTGCCTTATGTGATTCTCATGAATCATGTCCAACAAATGGGCACAATTGCTTTTGGGCATTTTCATTTATTTCATGGGTGTACAGTGCAGCGTACGATCTGTTTTATGGCCCTGTATGCTCACTGAAAGCCAACTATATATTCAATTGTTGTTTGTTGTACATTTAGTTGTAATCAGTCGTACATTCATATATCCTTAAATATACTTCAAGGCATGCATACCTATTAAGGACTCTTAATGTTCCCTACATAAATGTAATGCGTAGCGCATTTCGTATTGCGTATACCACATACTTGGTGTACATTACTGGTGAAATGTACATTAACTGCATTACTTGTTGTATACCTTGCGAGATTCTCGTGTATGTTATCCAATGTATGCACATAAATGCTCTTAGATATTTTTATTTTTTTCGTGGGTGCTTTGCAGTGTAAGATCGGTTTTATGGTCCTCTACATTCATTAGAAGGTCATTGTGCATTTTGTTGTTGTCGATCATACATATAGTTGTAATCAGATGTATATTTTATTGTAGTCAATTGTACTTTTATCTATCTTTACATTTACTTCAAGGCATGCATACCTTTTAAGGACTCTTAATGTTCCCTACGTGAATCCAATGTGTAAGCACAATTTGCAATATGAGTACCATTTACTTTGTGTACATTAATAGTGAAATGTACATTAATTGCATTACTTGTTTTATGCCTTGCGTGATTCACATGTATCTTATCCAACTAATAGGCATAATTGCTCTCGAACATTTTCATTTGCTTTATGGGTGCACGGTGTAGCATAAGATTTATTTTATGGTCTTGTATGCTCTTTGGAACCAGCTGCACATTCAATTATTATTTGTTGTACATTTAGTTATAATCAGTTGTACATTTAGTTGTAATTAGTCGTACATTCATATATCCTCAAATATACTTCAAGGCATGTGTACCTATTAAGGACTCTTAATATGGCGTTCGCTCCTATATTTGTTTTATCTTGTATTCTATTATTTCCAAGGCCATATCATTATTGATATTTTCTTATTTTAGGGGGCTGGGTGATCGAGATAAATCGCTCACTCGATTAACCCTAAATAGTCATTACGAAATAACTATTTATTTGGAGTTGCCACCAATCTATTTAGGCTAGGTGAGGTTGGTCACCTATTGGAGTGTATATTTTTAGGGTTACGAAACCCTAAAATACTAATTCCGAAGCCTGCCACCATACCAGAGATCATATAAAAGGATTTGGGAGTCAGTTACAATCACAAGTAAGGATCGACCCTCTCATGATGCCCGAAAATCGGTACCTTATTAATCATGTGTTAACTTAAATTTTAATTTTTATTCGGTTTCAACATTGGATGTTTAATTATAATGCTTATAGTATTTCATTATGAAAGTTTATTATTTTGAGAAAGTCAGGTTTTAATGTTTCTAGAAATCACAAAATTATTCATACACTCCCAGGGAACCAGGTGGGCATGAATTCTCAAGCATATCCTGTCGGAGAACCATACGGAATATGAAAAGTTTTATTTTGTTTTAAAATTGAAAAATCTCGACTTCTTATTCCTCACATATACTAGTAAGAATCCTACATATTATTTTAATTAAGAGACATTGCCTTATTTATAAAAATAATTTTGTTATAAAAAAGTACGGATTCTATGACCTAAGAATGACGTAATATGATGGACATGTTCTTAACGTATACTTTCGATGTAAAAGTATCCTAGCATTCACATGAGATATGATTCAAATACAAAGTTACGAAAATATCCTTTAGGTATACATTTGACATGAAAGTATCTCGATAACTCTAATAGGCCTTAAAATGATTTTGGAAGGCTAAACTAATCCTAAAAAAATTCACCTTCGGAGTAAAAGCATCTCGGTGAGCAAAATGACCAAAATGCCCTTAAGGCACACCTTTGACATGAAAGTACCCCGATAGCCCTAATGGACCTTAAAATGATCTTGGTAGGTTAAACCAATCCTAAAAATTCACCTTCAACGTAAAAGCATCTCGGTGAGCAAAATGACCAAAATGCCCTTAGGACATACCTTCGACATGAAAAGTGCCCCGGTAACCCTGATAGACCTTAAAATGATCTTGGTAGGTTAAACCAATCCTAAAAATTCACCTTCGGCGTACAAGAATCCCGATAAGTAAAATGACCAAAATGCACCTAAGGCATACCTTTGACATGAAAGTACCCAGGTAACCCTAATGGACCTTAAAATGATCTTAAAATGCTAAAGGAATCTTAAACGTGCACCTTTGGCATAAAAGCATCTCGATGAGAAAATTTATGAAAATGCCCCTCGGATATACTTTCGATATGAAAGTATCCTGGTACCCCTAATGGACAGAAAAATGACCTTAAGAGGCTAAACGAATCCTAAAATGCTCACTTTTAGCGTAAAAGAGTCTCGATGAGCAAAATTACCAAAATGCCCTTAGGTTTTTTAAAAATTACATTTCGTATTCTTTGAAAAATTGAACAAATACGAAAAGTTTTGAATATTTCTATACCCTTACGGAATGCCATAGAAATAATAAAAATTCTAAAACCAGTAAAATGACTATTTTACCCCCTTAATATAAAAATTTACTATTTAGTCCCTACACTTTTCTAGATCTTCATTTTAGTCCCTACATAATAAAATAACCTAAAAATTATAAAAATCATATGAAATTATGCATGAAAATGCAGCCAATATATCAACAAAGATACGGCCAAATACCTTGCCCTAACAAAAAAAATTTATATTTTGCAAAGTAACCCCTAAACTTTATAAAATTACATTTTGACCCCTACATGGTAAAATAACACAAACAAATAATTAAAAATCCTCAAATCGGCAACGAATCAACAGTAATATCATGGTAAAAATATGCGAGAAGGTTCAGCCAAGCACTGTTTGCCATAAAACATAGTTTTACGTATTTTGCAACTTAGTCCCTAAACTTTCCTAAAATTGTAAAATGATCCCCAAAATGTTAAAAAACCTAAAACATGGTTAAAAACATATCAATCAGCCTTTGCATGGCTCATGAAGCTCTCGCCAAAGCCTAAAATAGCCTAAAACATTTTTACAAATTTTGCAATTTAGTCCCTATGTTTATAAATATTACAAAATAACCTAGGAACCACGAAACCAAGGTAGAAATGAGCACAAAATCATGATTATAAAATCCAATCAGATTTGGCCAAGGTTAGGAACATGAAATACATGCATGCTTTGGCAAAAAAAAATTGGAAATAAGCATAAAATATCATCATCAAACTTAAATCAAGGTAAAATCATAAACTACATATAATATTATTCTAATCATCATATCAACCTCACAATAACATGAAAGAGACATCAACATAAATACAACAAAACCAAGATTGTAATAACATGAATAATATTATATATATGTGTACACAAAGTTTAGCTAAAAGAAAATGCAAAAAGGAAAGAAAAAAAAAAAGCAACCATGTTTAGCCTTTCAACATGGATGAGAATCCATGAGCCTTAACATGATATTGGCTTATGAAAGAGAATGCGAATGAATCAAAATGAAGAGAGGAAAAGAAAGATAATACCTTAAGGAGGAACTTTGAAAAAAAGAAAAAAGAAAAAAGCTAAGTTTCTGTTTTTTTTTCTTTTTTTTCCTAGTAAAAAAAATCAGAACACATCCAAGCCCCTTTGACATCTCTTCATCTGCAAAGAATTCTCGGTGTGAAAACACAGAGACAAAGGGCTGATCTTTGAATAGGAAAAAGAGTGGATCCGCATGGTCTCAAATGAATTGGCTTATTCAAAAAAAGCCTTGTTCTTTGGAAGATCTATCTCGTAAAAGGGGGAGGATCGACCAAGAGGATTCCCAAATCCTCTTGGCCCATGCTTCCAAGGAAGCATGGAAGAAAAAAAAAGCTTTTTTCTTTTTACCATACTTTTATCATAATTAGCATAAAAAGTTGAAATTTGCATTAATTTGATAATCCACCAAAGGTCATTCAAAATATTTTATCATGGTTGCCTAGAAAATATCATGTAATTGGTAATTAGAAACCACCTAAATTAGTTAGGGAAATATTGAATACCAACTAAACTAGTTTTCATGAAACTAGTAGAAAATAATCAATAATTGCAAGAAAATTAAAATAGTACTAAAATAAGAAATTACAAATTAATAATCGTAAATGAAATTTGAAAATGAAATAAATAAATAAAACTGATTAGAGCTCCAAAACTCGTAAAATTACATGAGAAAAATCTTATCAGATAAAAATTATTGTATGCAAAACTCATAAAATAAATTGATTTCTTTTTTTCTTTTTTTTTTTTTAAAGAACTGACTTAATATGATTTAAACAATAATATTTGAAGAATTTTGAAAATTATAAATTTAGAAAA
>JBBYHK010003540.1:0-12317 GCA_038382065.1 Adansonia grandidieri | reverse complement strand
ATTTCACAGATGAACTTTGATTATAAGTAAAATGGTGGAAAGAAAAGCTTTTCTTGCAAATCCAAAGCATCAATATCGTGCATCCCAATGTGGAGAACATTATTGTAGTGCCAGTATCGAAAAGAATGGAGAATATTTTGAGAATCCATGTTTGTCTCATTTCACTGGTGAACTTTGATTATAAGGAAAATGGTGGAAAGAAAAGCTTTTCTTTGCAAATCCAACGCTTCAATATCATTTATCCCAATGTGGAGGATATGACTGTAGGGCCCATAACAAAACGAATGGAGATTATTACGAGAATCCAAGTTTGTCTCATTTCATTAAAGAACATTAATTTTAAGGAAAATGGTGGAAAGAAAAGCTTTTCTTGCAAATCCAAAGCATCAATATCATGTATCCTAATGTGGAGAATGAGATTATAGTGCCAATAACAAAAGGAATAGAGATTATTAAGAGTATCCAAGTTTATCTCATTTCACGGATGAACTTCGATTATAAGGAAAATGGTGGAAAGAAAAGCTTTTCTTGCAAATCCAATGCATTAATATCGTGTATCCCAATGTGGAGAACATGATTGTACTGCCAATAACCCAAGGAATGGAAATTATTATGAGTAATGAACTTTATCTTTTTTCACAGGCAAACTTTAGTTATAAGGAAAATGGTGGAAAGAAAGGATTTCTTGCGAATCCAAAGCATCGATATCATGTATCCCAATATGGAGGACATGATCGTTGTGCCAATAACCAAAAGAATGGATATTATTAAGAGTAATCAAGTTTATCTTATTTCACAGATGAACTTTGATTGTAAGGAAAATGGTGGAAGGAAAAGCTTTTCTTGCAAATCTGAAGCATTAATATTGTGTATCCCAATGTGGAGAACATGATTGTAGTGCCCATAACAAAAAGAATGGAGAATATTACAAGTATCCAAGT
This sequence comes from Adansonia grandidieri, assembly GCA_038382065.1. Taxonomy (NCBI): domain Eukaryota; kingdom Viridiplantae; phylum Streptophyta; class Magnoliopsida; order Malvales; family Malvaceae; genus Adansonia; species Adansonia grandidieri. The sequence continues at coordinate 11,376 of JBBYHK010003540.1, read as the reverse complement.
TTGTCTCATTTCACGGATGAACATTAATTATAAGGAAAATGGTGGAAAGAAAAGCTTTTGTTGCAAATCCAAAGCATCGATATCGTGTATCCCAAGTGGATAACAAGATTGTAGTGCCAGCAACAAAAGGAACGGAGATTTTTAAAGGTATACAAGTTTGTCATATTTCATGGATAAACTTTGATTATAAGGAAAATGATGGAAAGAAAAGCTTTTCTTGTAAATCTAAAGCACCAATATCGTGCATCCCAAGTGGAGAACAAGATTGTAGTGCCAGCAACAAAAGGAACAGAGATTTTTAAGGGTATACAAGTTTATCTCATTTCACTGATGAACTTTGATTAGAAGGAAAATGGTGGAAAAAAAAGCTTTTCTTGCAAATCCAAAACATCAATATCATGTATCTCAAGTGGAGAACAAGATTATAGTGCCAACAACAAAAGGAATGAATATTTTTAATGGTATGCAGGTTTGTCTCATTTCATGGATGAACTTTGATTAGAAGGAAAATGATGGAAAGAAAAGCTTTTCTTGCTAATCCAAAGCATCAATATCGTGCATCCCAATGTGGAGAACTTGATTGTAGTGCCTACGGGAAAAAGAATGGAGAATATTATGAGCATCCATGTTTACCTCTTTTCACAGGAAAACTTTGATTTTAAGGAAAATGGCAAAAATAAAAGCTTTTCTTGCAAATTGAAAGCATCTATACCATGTATCCCAATGTGGAAAACAAGATTGAAGTGCCCGTAACAAATAAATGGGGATTACTAAGAGTGTCTAGGTTTATCTAATTTCATAGATGAGCTTTGATTATAAGCAAAATGGTGGAAAGAAAAGCTTTTCCTGCAAATCCAAAGCATCAATATCATGTATCCTAATGTGGAAAACATGATTGTAGTGCCCATATCAAAACGAATGGAGAATATTATGAGAATCCAAGTTTGTCTCGTTTCACGGATGAACTTTGATTATAAGGAAAATGGTGGAAAGGAAAGCTTTTCTTGCAAAACCAAAATGTCGATATTGTGTATCCCAATGTGGAGACCATGATTGTAGCGCCCACGACATAAAGAAGGAAGAATATTATGAGCATCCAAGTTTGTATTTTTTCACGATTGAACATTATTGTAAGGAAAATGGTGGAAAGAAAAGCTTTTCTTGCAAATGCAAAGCAGCAATATCGTGTATCCCAATGTGGAGAACATGATTGTAGTGCCCATATCAAAAAGAATGGAGAATATTATGGGAATCCAAGTTTGCCTTATTTCACAGATAAACTTTGATTATAAGGAAAATGGTGGAAAAAAAAGCTTTTCTTGCAAATCCAAAGCATCAATCTCCTATATCCCAATGTGGAAAACATGATTGTAGTTCGCATCACCAAAAGAATGGAGATTATTACTAGTGTCCAAGTTTGTCTCATTTCAGAGATGAACTTTGATTATAAGGAAAATGGTGGAAAGAAAAGCTTTTCTTGCAAATCCAAAGCATCAAGATTGTCTATCCTAATATGGAGAACATGATTGTAGTCCCTATCACAAAAAGAATAGAGATTATTATGAGTGCCCAAGTTTGTCTCATTTCGTAGATGAACTTTGATTATATGGAAAATGGTGGAAGGAAAGGGTTTCTTGCAAATCCAAAGAGTCAATATCGTGTATCCTAATATGGAGAACATGATTGTAGTGCCCATAACAAAAAGAATGCAGAAAATTATGAGCATCCAAGTTTCTCTTTTCATAGATAAACCTTGATTTTAAGGAAAATGGCAGAAAGAAAAGCTTTTCTTCCAAATCAAAAGCATCAAATCGTGTATCCCAACATGGAGAACAAGATTGAAGTGCCAATAACAAAAGGAATGGAGATTATTAAGAGTATCCAAGTTTGTCTCATTTCACAGATCAACTTTGATTTTAAGTAAAATGATGCAAAGAAAAGCTTTTCTTGCAAACCCAAAGCATCAATATCGTGTATCCCAATGTGGAAAACATGATTGTAGTACCAATATAAAAAAAATGGAGAATATCATGAGAATCCAAGTTTGTCTCATTTCACAGATGAACTTTGATTATAAGGAAAATGGTGGAAAGAAAAGCTTTTCTTGCAAATCCAAATAATCAATATCGTGTATCCCAAGTGGAGAACAAGATTATAGTGCCAACAAGAAAGGTAACAGAGATTTTTAACGGTATACAAGTTTGTCTCATTTCACAGATGAACTTTCATTATAAGTAAAATGATGGAAAGAAAAGCTTTTCTAGCAAATCCAAAGCATCAATATCATGTATCCCAATATGGAGAACTTGATTGTAGTGCCCATGGGAAAAATGGAAAATATTATGAGCATCCAAGTTTGTCTCTTTTCACCGATGAACTTTAATTATAAGTAAAATGGTGGAAAGGAAAGCTTTTCTTGCAAAGCTAAAGCATCAATATCGTGTATCCCAATGTGGAGAACAAGATTGAAGTGCCCATAACAAAAGGAAAGAGGATTACTAAGAGTATCCAAGTTTGTTTCATTTCACAGATGAACTTTGATTATAAGTAAAATGGTGGAAAGAAAAGCTTTTCTTGCAAATCCAAAGCATCAATATCGTGCATCCCAATGTGCAGAACATTATTATAATGCCCATATAAAAAAGAATGGAGAATATTATGAGAATCCAAGTTTGTCTCATTTCACTAGTGAACTTTGATTATAAGGAAAATGGTGAAAAGAAAAGCTTTTCTTTGTAAATCCAACGCTTCAATATCATTTATCCCAATGTGGAGGAAATGACTGTAGGGCACATAACAAAAGGAATGGAGATTATTATGAGAATCCAAGTTTATCTCATTTAATTAAAGAACATTAATTTTAAGGAAAATGGGGGAAAGAAAAGCTTTTCTTGCAAATCCAAAGCATCAATATCATGCATCCCAATGTGGATAATGAGATTATAGTGCCAATAACAAAAAGAATGGAGATTATTAAGAGTATGCAAGTTTATCTCATTTCATGGATGAACTTTGATTATAAGGAAAATGGTGGAAAGGAAAGCTTTTCTTGCAAAACCAAAATGTCAATATTGTGTATCCCAATGTGGAGAACATGATTGTAGTGCCCACGACATAAAGAAAGAAGAATATTATGGGTGTCCAAGTTTGTATTTTTTCACGATTGAACATTATTGTAAGGAAAATGGTGGAAAGAAAAGCTTTTCTTGCAAATGCAAAGCAGCAATATCATGTATCCCAATGTGGAGAACATGATTGTAGTGCCCATATGAAAAGGAATGGAAAATATTATGGGAATCCAAGTTTGTCTCATTTCATGGATGAACTTTGATTATAAGGTAAATGGTGGAAAGAAAAGCTTTTCTTGCAAATCCAAAGCATCAATATCGTGTATCCCAATGTGGAAAACATGATTGTAGTTTGCATCACCAAAAGAATGGAGATTATTATGAGTGTCCAAGTTTGTCTCATTTCAGAGATGAACTTTGATTATAAGGAAAATGGTGGAAAGAAAAGCTTTTCTTGCAAATCCAAAGTGTCAAAATTGTCTATCCTAATGCGGAAAACATGATTGTAGTCCCCATCACAAAAAGAATAGAGATTATTATGAGTGCCCAATTTGTCTCATTTCGTAGATGAACTTTGATTATATGGAAAGTGGTGGAAGGAAAAGGTTTCTTGCAAATCAAAAGAGTCAATATCGTGTATCCTAATATGGAGAACATGATTGTAGTGCCCATAACAAAAATAATGTAGAATATTATGAGCATCCAAGTTTGTCTCTTTACATAGACAAGCTTTGATTTGAAGCAAAATAGGGGAAAGACATGCTTTTCTTCTGAATCCAAAGTATTAATATCGTGTATCCCAATGTGGAGAACAAGATTGTAGTGCTAATAAAAAAAAGCTTTTCTTGCAAATCCAAAGCGTCAAAATTGTCTATCCTAATGTGGAGAACATGATTGTAGTCCCCATCACAAAAAGAATAGAGATTATTATGAGTACCCAAGTTAGTCTCATTTCATAGATGAACTTTGATTTTAAGGAAAATGTCAGAAAAAAAAGCTTTTCCTACAAATCCAAAGTGTCAATACCGTGTATCCTAATTAAGAGAACATGATTGTAGTACGCATAACAAAAAGTATGGAGAATATTATGAGCATCCAAGTTTATCTTTTTTCACGGATAAGCTTTGATTCCAAGGAAAATGGTGGAAAGAAAGGCTTTTCTTCCAAATTCAAAGCATTAATTTTGTGTATCCTAATGTGGAGAACATGGTTGTAGTGCCCATAACAAAAAGAATGGAGAATATTATGACCATCCAGGTCTGTCTATTTCATGGATGAACTTTGATTATAAGAAAAATGGTGGAAAGAAAAGCTTTTCTTGCAAAACCTCAGCGTCAATATTGTGTATCCCAATGTCGACAACATAATTGTAGTGCCCACAATAGAAAGAATGGAGAATGTTATAAGCATCTAAGTTTGTCTCTTTTCATGGATAAAATTTGATTTTAAAAAAATTGGAGGAAAAAAAGCTTTTTTTGCGAATCCAAAGCATTAATATCGTGTATTCCACCATGAAGAACAAAATTGTAGTGCCCATAACAAACGAATTAGAGATTATTTTGAGAATCCAAGTTTGTCTTATTTCACGGAAGAACATTAATTATAAGGAAATGGTGGAACGAAAAACTTTTCATGGAAATCTAAAGCATCAATATCGTGTATCCCAATGTGGGGAACATGATGTTTTGCCCATGACAAAAAGAAAGGACATTATCATGAGGATCCAAGTTTGTCTCATTTCACAGACGAACTTTGATTATAAAGAAAATAGAGGAAAGAAAAGCTTTTCTTAGAAATCCAATGCATCAATATCGTGTATTCCAATGTGGAGAACATGATTATAGTGCCAATAACAAAGGAAATGGAGATTATTACGAGCATCCAAGTTTGTCTCATTTGACTAATAAATTTTTATTACATGGAAAATGGTGCAAAGAAACGCTTTCCTTGCAAATCCAACGCATCAATATCCTGTACCCCAATGTGGAGAACATGATTGTAGTGCCCATAACAAAAAAAATGGAAAATATTATAAGCATCCAAGTTCATCTCATTTCACGGATAAAATTTGATTTAAAAAAAAATAGAGGAAAGAAAAGCTTTTCTTGCAAATCCAAAGCATTAATATCTTGCATTCCAAGGTGGAGAACAAGATTGTAGTGCCAATAACAAACGAATTAGAGATTATTTCAAGAATCCAAGTTTGTCTCATTTCACGAAAGAACATTAATTATAAGAAAAATGGTGGAACGAAAAGCTTTTCATGGAAATCTAAAGCATTAGTATCATGTATCCCAATGTGGTGAACATGATTGTATTGCCCATGACAAAAAGAAAGGAGAATATCATAAGGATCCAAGTTTGCCTCATTTCACAGATGAACTTTGATTATAAGGAAAATGGAGGAAAGAAAAGCTTTTCTTGCAAATCCAATGCATCAATATCGCATATCCTGATGTGGAGAACATGATTATAGTGCCAATACCAAAAGAATGGAGATTATTAAGAGTATCCAAGTTTGTCTCATTTGACGAATGAATTTTTATTACATGAAAAATAGTGGAAAGAAAAGCTTTCCTTTCAAATCCAATGCATCAATATCCTATATCCCAATGTGGAGAACATAATTGTAGTGCCCATAACAAAAAATTGAAGAATATTGTTAGCATCCAAACCTATCTCTTTTCATGGTTGAACTTTGATTGTAAGGAAAATGGTGGAAAGGAAAGCTTTTTTTGCAAAACCAAAATGTCAATATTGTGTATCCCAATATGGAGAACATTATTGTACTGCCCACGACATAAAGAATGAAGAATATTGTGAGCTTCCAAGTCTATCACTTTTCATAGATGAACTTTGATTATAAGGAAAACGGTGGAAAGAAAGGCTTTTCTTGCAAATTCAAAGCATCAATATTGTGTATCCCAGTGTAGAGAACATGATTGTAGTGCCCACTGCAAAAGGAATGGAGAATATTAAGAGCATCCAAGTTTGTCTTTTTTTACGGATAAACTTCGATCTTAAGGAAAATGGCGGAACGAAAAGCTTTTCTTTACAAATCCAAAGCTGCAATATCATTTATCCCAATGTGGAGGACATGACTGTAGGGCCCATAACAAAAGGAATGGATATTATTACGAGAATCCAAGTTTGTGTCATTTCACTGAAGAACATTAATTTTAAGGAAAATGGTGGAAAAAAAAGCTTTTCTTGCAAATCCAAAGCATCAATATCATCTATCCCAATGTGGAGAACGAGATTGTAGTGCCAATAACAAAAAGAATGGAGATTATTAAGAGTATCCAAGTTTATCTTATTTCACTGATGAACTTTGATTATAGGGAAAATGGTGGAAAGAAAAGCTTTTCTTGCAAATCCAAAGTGTCAATATTGTGTATCCCAACGTGGAGAACATGATTGTAGTGCCAATAACCCAAGGAATGGAAATTATTATGAGTAACGAAGTTTGTCTTTTTTCATGGACAAACTTTAGTCTTAAGGAAAATGGTGGAAAGAAAAGATTTCTTGTAAATCCAAAGCATCGATATCATGTATCCCAATATGGAGGACATGATCGTAGTGCCAATAGCCAAAAGAATGGATATTATTAAGAGTAACCAAGTTTAACTCATTTCACGGATAAACTTTAATTGTAAGGAAAATGGGGGAAGAAAAAGCTTTTCTTGCAAATCCAAAGCATTAATATCGTGTATCCCAATGTGGAGAACATGATTGTAGTGCCCATAACAAAAAGAATAGAGAATATTACAAGTATCTAAGTTTGTCTCATTTCACGGATGAACATTAATTATTAGGAAAATAGTGGAAAGAAAAGCTTTTATTGCAAATCCAAAGCACCAATATCATGTATCCCAAGTGGAGAACAAGATTGTAGTGCCAGCAACAAAAGGAATGGAGATTTTTAAGGGTATACAAGTTTGTCTTATTTCACGGATGAACTTTGATTATAAGGAAAATGATGGAAAGAAAAGCTTTTCTTGCAAATCCAAAGCATCAATATCGTGTATCCTAAGTGGAGAACAAGATTGTAGTGCCAGCAACAAAAGGAATGAAGATTTTTCAGGGTATACAAGTTTGTCTCATTTCACGGATGAAGTTTGATTATAAGGAAAATGATGGAAAGAAAAGCTTTTCTTGCTAATCCAAAGCATCAATATCGTGCGTCCGAATGTGGAAAACTTGATTATAGTACCCATTGGACAAAGAATGGAGAATATTATGAGTATCCACGTTTGCCTCTTTTCACGGATAAACCTTGATTTTAAGGAAAATGGCAGAAAGGAAAGCTTTTCTTGCAAATCGAAAGCATCTATATCGTGTATCCCAATGTGGAGAACAAGATTGAAGTGCCCATAACAAAAGGAATGGGGATTACTAAGAGTATCCAAGTTTATCTAATTTCACAGATGAACTTTGATTACAAGCAAAATGGTGGAAAGAAAAGCTTTTCCTGCAAATCTAAAGCATCAATATCGTGTATCTCAATGTGGAGAACATGATTGTAGTGCCCATATAAAAAAGAATGGAGAATATTATGAGAATCCAAGTTTGTCTCGTTTCATGGATGAACTTTGATTATAAGGAAAATGGTGGAAAGGAAAGCTTTTCTTGCAAAACCAAAATGTCAATATTGTGTATCCCAATGTGGAGAACATGATTGTAGTGCCCATGACATAAAGAAAGGAGAATATTATGAGCATCCAAGCTTGTATTTTTTCACGATTAAACATTATTGTAAGGAAAATGGTGGAAAGAAAAGCTTTTCCTGCAAATGCAAAGCAGCAATATCGTGTATCCCAATGTGGAGAACATGATTATCGTGCCCCAACAAAAAGAACGGAGAATATTATAAGCATCCAAGTTTGTCTCTTTTCATAGATGAACTTTGATTTTAAGGAAAATGCCAAAAAGAAAAGCTTTTCATGCAAATCCAAAGCATCAATATCATGTATCCTAATGCAAAGAGCACGATTGTAGTGCCCATATAAAAAAGAATGGAGAATATTACGAGTAGCCAAGTTTGTCTCACTTACGGATGAACATTAATTATAAGGAAAATGGTGGAAAGAAAAGCTTTTCTTGCAAATCCAAAGCATCAATATCATGTATCCCAATATGGAGAACATCATTATAGTGCATATAACAAAAAGAATAGAGAATATTATGAGCATCCAAGTTTGTATCTTTTCACAGATGAACTTTGATTATAAGGAAAATGGTGGAAAGAAAAGCTTTTCATGCAAATCTAACGCATCACTATCATGTAACCCAATATGGAGAACATGATTGTAGTGCCTATAACAAAAGGAATGGGGAATCTTATGAGCATCCAAGTTTTCCTCTTTTAATGGATGAACTTTGATTTTAAGAAAAATGGCAGAAATAAAAGCTCTTCTTGTAAATCCAAAGCGTCAATATCGTGTATCCCAATGTGGAGAACATGGTTGTGTGCCCATAACAAAAAGAATGGAGAATATTATGAGCTTCCAAGTCTATCTCTTTTCACAGAAAAACTTTGATTATAAGGAAAATGGTAGAAAGAAAAACTTTTCTTACAAATCTAATGCGTCAATATTGTGTATCCCAATGTGAAGAACATAATTGTAGTGCCCACAACAAAAGGAATCAGGATTATTACGAGAATCTAAGTTTGTCTCACTTCACGAAAGAACATTAAATATAAAGAAATTGGTGGAAAAAAATATTTTTCTTGAAAATTCAAAGCATCAATATCATGCGTCCCAGTATAGAGAATAAGATTGTAGTGCCAATAACAAAAGGAATGGAGATTATTATGAGAATCCAAGTTTGTCTCACTTCACGAAAGAACATTAAATATAAAGAAACTGGTGGAAAGAAAAGGTTTTCTTGCAAATTCAAAGCGTCAATATCATGTATCCTAATGTGGAGAACAAGATTGTAGTGCCAATAACAAAAGGAATAGAGATTATTAAAAGTATCCAAGTTTATCTCATTTCACAGATGAACTTTGATTAAAAGGAAAATGGTGGAAAGAAAAGCTTTTCTTGCAAATCCAAAGCATCAATATCATTTATCCCAATATGGAGAACATGATTGTCATGCCAATAACCCAAGGAATGGAGATTATTATAAGTAATGAAGTTTGTCATATTTCACAGACAAACTTTAGTTATAAGGAAAATGGTGGAAAAAAAAGCTTTTTTGCAAATCCAAAGTAGTGATATCATGTTTCCCAATGTGGAGTACATGATCATAGCCCCAAAACCCAAAAGAATGGATATTATTAAGAGTAACCATGTTTATCTCATTTCACGGGTGAACTTTTATTGTAAGGAAAATGGTTGAAGGAAAAGCTTTTCTTGCAAATCCAAAGCTTCAATATCATGTATCCCAATGTGGAGGACATGACTGTAGGGCCCATAACAAAAGGAATAGAGATTATTACGAGAATCCAAGTTTGTCTCATTTCATGGAAGAACATTTATTACAAGGAAAATGGTAGAAAGAAAAGGTTTTCTTGCAAATCCAAAGCGTCAATATCATGTATCCCAATATGGAGAACGAGATTGTAGTGCCAATAACAAAAGGAATGAAGATTATTAAAAGTATCCAAGTTTACCTCATTTCGCGGGTGAACATTGATTATAAGGAAAATGGTACAAAGAAAAGCTTTTCTTGTAAATCCAAAGCATTAATATCATGTATCCCAATGTGGAGAACATGACTGTAGTGCCAATAACCCAAGGAATGGAGATTGTTATAAGTATCGAAGTTTATCATATTTCATGGACAAACTTTAGTTATAAGGAAAATGGTGGAAAGGAAAGCTTTCTTGCAAATCCAAAGCATCGATATCATGTATCTCAATACAGAGGACATGATCGTAGTGCCAATAACCAAAAGAATGGATATTATTAAGAGTAGCAAAGTTTACCTCATTTCACGGACGAACTTTGATTCTAAGGAAAATGGTGGAAGGAAAAGTTTTTCTTGCAAATCCAAAGCATCAATATCGTGTATCCTAATGTGGAGAACGTGATTGTAGTGCCCATAACAAAAAGCATGGAGAATATTACAAGTATCTAGGTTTGTCTCATTTCACGGATGAACATTAATTATAAGGAAAACGGTGGAAAGAAAAGCTTTTCTTGCAAATGCAAAGCATCAATATCATGTATCTCAAAGTGGAGAACACAATTGTAGTGCCTATATAAAAAAGAATGGAGAATATTGCGAGAATCCAAGTTTGCCTCATTTCACAGATGAACATTAATTACAATGAAAATCGTGGAAAGAAAAGCTTTTTGTGGAAATGCAAAGCATCAATATCGTGTATCCTAATGTGGAGAACAAGATTGTAGTGCCAACAACAAAAGGAATGGAGATTAGTAAAAGTATCAAAGTTTGTCTCATTTCATGGATAAACTTTGACTATAAGCAAAATGGTGGAAAGAAAAGTTTTTCTTGCAAATCCAAAGCAACAATATCATGTATCCCAATGTGGGGAACATGATTATAGTGCCCATATAAAAAAGAATGGAGAATATGATGAGAATCCAAGTTTGTCTCATTTCATGGATGAACTTAGATTTTAAGGAAAATGGTGGAATGAAAAGCTTTTGTTGCAAATCCAAAGCGTCAATATCGTGTATCTGAATATGGAGAACATGATTGTCGTGCCAATAACCCAAGGAATGGAGATTGTTATAAGTAATGAAGTTTGTCATACTTCATGGGCAAACTTTAGTTATAAGGAAAATGGTGGAAAGAAAAGCTGTCTTGCAAATCCAAACATTGATATCATGTATCCCAATGTGGAGGACATGATCATAGCGCCAAAAAACAAAAGAATGGATATTATTAAGAGTAACTAAGATTATCTCATTTCACGGATGAACTTTGATTGTAAGGAAAATGGTGGAAGGAAAAGCTTTTCTTGCAAATCCAAAGCTTCAATATGATGTATCCCAATGCGAAGGACATGACTGTAGGGCCTGTAACCAAAGGAATAGAGATTATTACGAGAATCCAAGTTTGTCTCATTTCACTGGAGAACATTAATTACAGGACAAATGGTGGAAAGAAAAGCTTTTCTTGCAAATACAAAGCATCAATATCATGTATCCCAATGTGGAGAATGAAATTGTAGTGCCAATAACAAAAGGAATGGAGATTATTAAAGGTATCCAAGTTTACCTCATTTCGCGAGTGAACATTGATTATAAGGAAAATGGTGGAAAGAAAAGCTTTTCTTGCAAATCCAAAGCGTTAATATCATGTATCCCAATATGGAGAACATGACTGT
>JBBYHK010003498.1:0-12322 GCA_038382065.1 Adansonia grandidieri | reverse complement strand
ATATATGGCTTTCCTGCACCAGCTTTCTTCTCGCCATATCAGCCAAGTTTAGCTTATTTCTCAGTCTTCTTTCCCTCCTATTTTATCTTCGAATGCTCTCATGTTGGCTTCTTGCCTTATCATGACAAATTCCAATGGAGTTCCCCTCTTCAATCATTACGTTAATGCCCCTAACCTCGACATGCTGCAATCTTGCAATGGGTTGTTTCCTTGCGAGTCCATAAATGGGGTTAACGTCGACTCCAGGTATTTCATCTGCAGCCCAACTACCAAAAAATTCAAGTTGATATCTTTTCTTAGGAAACCAGGCAAAGATTGTCAGTTTTTGCTCAAATCTTCTCATTTCAAGATTATTTATATTCATGAAGTATCCGAACTGTCTTTCGAGTATGAGATGGATATATATCGGCCCGGAACTCATTCTTAGCTGCATCTGTAATTAGTTTCGAAGTGAACACGTTTGATTTCCGAGGAGGCCCTTTTTTTTTTTTTGGTAATGGAATGATTCATTGGAAAAGTTATCGAAACAAGTCACTGTGTTCTGACGTAGCGAAGGATTGTTCGCAAGAAATGCCATTGCCAACGGGAAGAAAAAATGTTTACATGGTAAGCATTACTGAAATGATAAATTACCAAGATACCTTCTTTTATATTCAATTTTATAACACATAGATATATTCTTTTGATAATACAACACGTATGATAACTTTAATTTTAATTATATTATATTTAATTTTAAAATTAAAAGAATTTTTTTTTCAAATTTTCAATTTTAAAGTTAATTAAACTCAAATAATTTATTTAATCTTCAAATATATATTGTATTTAAAATTACAACAAATCTTAAATTTTATCTAAAAAAATTATCTTAAATTTAAGAAAAATCAAATTAGTCAAGATAAAAAAATTATAGATGTAACTTAATTATATCATTTATTTTTTTACATGTTTTAACTAATATTATACCTTCAAAATACTGTCCTAAATATTAGGTTAATTAAATTAATATTTTAATTTTGAATAATCTTATATATAATTTAATATATTTGAAATATTATATTTTCAAATTAAAATATATGATTATTCGAAATTCAAAAAGTCTCAAATTAAATCTTTTTCAGATTATCTATTGTTAATCTTTCTGATATATGTTATTTATTTAAAATCAAGATTAAGCAATAATATATATCATTACGCATATAAAATCAAGATTAAATTATAACAAAATTTTGAAATTTAAAAAATTCATTATTTGATAGAATTGTCTATTTTTTTAATTAAAAAATCTTAGTTTTTTTACTTTCATGAATTTTCTTACCATCTTATTTGATTTTTTAAATTAAAAAAATACATATCAATTATTATATTCTTTTTAAATTCAAAAGATACTAATCAATATAAAATTTTTTATACATCATATTTACTGATATCCAATAAGTCACTAAATAGTAATGTCACATATATATATTTTTTTCAATATGAAACTTTCATTTTAAAGGTGCGATTTTTTTCACTTTACTTTTTTCTTTTGATGTATATTTACTAATTATTTTTTTATTTTGTTGCACAAAAGTTTAGTCGAAATCACAAATAACAAAGATATGATAACTCAATTTATCATTGAGTATATATTTTTTCTTCAAAAACTACATTCTTTTTTTTTTTAATGTATTAGGAGTATTTTAAACACAACCATAGCAATTAGTATAAGATAATTAAATTTTTATTCAATTGTTTTGAGGGAAACAGTTGGCAATGCAATGGTTTTTTTATAGAATCTAATTTTGATATGATGTTAAAATTTTACATAATTTTTAAATATATTTCACAACAAAATATAATATGTACAAATTAAAAATTTGATTATCTATCGTCACCTTAAATTAAAAAATTTTGAATAGATTTGATAATAGCGCAACAGCAATTTAAATCCCTGTTAATATGCTTACGTACATTTTGTAAATCTAGTCTTTTCCTTTATTTTAGTTCCATAATTTCCTAGTTGATTTTGGGGAATGATATTGTTGGGATGACTAATTTATTAACTAGGACGGGATAAGAGTTTTTCAAAAAAGGAACATACCATTTGTGTTAGGATTTAATTCAATATGACTGTTACGATTTTGATTGATTTTTTGATTTAGTTATTATTTGTTATTAGCAAAATAAAGAGTTGCTAATTTTGTACTATTCAGTTGGTTGTTTCAGTCCTATATATTGTCCACCAAGTGTTTGTTGATTGGTCATAAATGCAAAGCCTTCTCTTCTTCCTATTCTAAACTCTGTTTGTTTTTCTTTTTTTGCTGTAATTTTCAATAGTGGCATCAGAGCTAGGATGACCACCATTATGACTGTAAATTCAACTCAAAACCTGCTCATGTTTACGGGCCTAAATTATCAGCTTAGGCGAGTCAAGATGAGGATACTATTCACTCCCATGATCTATGGAATATAGTGGACCGTTATATATTTTTATCTAAATTGGTACAGTATTTATGTCGATACTCATACAAAAAATCAAACATATTCAAGATAAAATCTGTATCAGCATTTTATACCACTAGGCATCAACATGTTAGATGTATTCATCTATTTTGAATTTTCACAGTACCATGAGTGTCATGCTTGTGAATTTTTGCTTGATAAAATTTGTTTTTAATTTCAAATTTCCATATTTATTATTTTATAAATTAATAATTTGAATAACATGTTGAAATTAACTCATTTTTATAAGTTTGAACATATTTTTAGAATTTTTTTGGTTTCAAAATATGAACTTTTTCTTATTTGTAAAATTTTTTTACAAAACTTTTCAGAATTCAAAATTTTAAATATTTTCAAATATTTTAATAAAATAGCTTGAATTGAGATTTTTTGAAAATTTTATTCATTTTTATTAAATATAATTTCTTTTCATAAGGATTTTTGCTTGTAAAATTTTACAAGTTTTGAAATTTTAATTACTTTTTTCTTATACATAAAATTTCTCAAAAATTCCTTTTTGAATTTTTAAATTAAAATTTTATTAGTTTTATTTTTTATGGGCCAAAACATTTTTTTCCATTTCATGGGCTTTAAAACTCGATAATTTTCTTAATGGGCCCAATAAGCCCATCAATTTGCCAATAGGCCTAATAAGTCAATTTTTTGTTTTTAACAAGCTCAGCAATCCTATTTGGATTAAGTTTTCAATTAAATTTATTACGTGAAATTTTATTTCTTGAATGCATAATTTTTAATTATTACAATTTAGTCTCTATAATTTATTTTTATCCAAATTAGATTTTTCTCTCTCGTCTTTATGTTTCTAGATAATGATGTCATGCATGACATCACCTTGTAAAATGACAAATATATTAATTAAACCTTATCAAAAATAAAAAATCTAAAAAGATAATTAACAAAAAAATAAAATAAAAGAAAAATATGGAACTACCTAGAACCCATTCGGCCACAGGGGATCTTTTATCCTTTGGCCAACTTCTTCTATAAATAGAGAAAAGATGCTTCTAGGAAGAGTCTAATGGTTGTCCAAACAATAGCCAAAAGACTTCAGAAAAAAAAATTAAGTTTTCTACACTTCTAAGGTAGAAATACTTAGAAATTTTTTAGTTTTTGTTCATTTGATTCATTTTTCTTCCTTTTAGTGAGCAAAAATCATGTTTGTGCTCATGGATTTTCATCCATATTGAAAGGCCAAGTATGATGGCTATGAACAATTTTCTTTGATTTAATTGTTATGTTTGATTTTTCTTGATTTTCTTCATATAATATGTTTTTGTTAAAATGATGTTGATTTTATCATATATATATGTTCATATTGATACTATTTTTCTTGGTATGTTCATGTTAATATATTAATACAGCATGTTTATATGTTTATTTTTCATGATTTCAAGTATATTTAAGCTTGATAAAGATTATGACGTGTTTATATTAATATTCATATGAAGAAAAATGTTTTTCATTTTTTTTTATGTTAGCCAAATGTGAGGGTTATTTTCGATAATATTTTTATGCTTGATTTTGTGATATTTTGGATTATTTTGTGATATTTGAAACTTGGTGGGGCTTATAAATAATTTTCCCAAAATTTACAAAGCCTTGTTAAGGGTATTTCCATGCTTGGCGAACCTAAAATGGATGTTTTTATAATGTTTTAATTTTTTAGGTTATTTTTCAATTATAGAAAGTTTAAGGACCAAATTGTAAAAAATAAAAAAAAATTATTTCAAGGCCTTTCGTGCTTGGCCAAGAGCTTCATGTACCCTTAGGGATTTGTTTTATGTATTTTTAACACGTTGAAACATATTTAATGCATTTTTAATCATTAAAGGCCTTTTTATAATTTAAAAAAATTTAGGGACTTATTTGCAAAAATTAAAAAAATTGTTTTAAGGCCATGGGTACTTGGTCGAATATTTATTAAGATTTTTGGTATGTTTTCCATGTTGATTTTGATGTATTTGATATTTGATTTTGTATTTTATATCATATAGGGACTAACTTACAAAAGTTGCAAAGATTTTTCCCAAGGCCATAAAGCTTGGCCAAATGATTTTTGAGACCTTTAGGGGTGTTTTCATGTATTTTTAACATGTTTGAATGTGTTTTTATATATTTCTAACCTTTTTGGGGCTTTTTGATAATTTTAAAAAGTTTATGGACTTATTTGCAAAAATTGAAAAAAAAATTTCCAAGACCAAAGGTGTTTGACCAAATCCTTTTGGTGATACTTGGTGAGTTTTCCATGTTAATTTTTATGTGTTTGATATTTGATTCTATGTTTTATTTCATGTAAGGGCTGTTTTGTAAAAATAAAAAAGTTTAGGGACCATTTAGTAAAGCCTTGCATTATAGGGTTAAAATGGTCATTTATTACATCAAATTACCCACCTAGGGTATTTTGATCATTTAGAAGCACTTACTAACATTTTTAGCTATTATGGGGCTAAAATGCAATTTTGAGAAACTTTGGGATACATTAGCAATTTTTGCATTTTATGTCAAGTTTGTCATTTAAGTTACCCCTTTAGGTAAAATTATCATGTTATATCATTTCTAAGTCCTTTAGGGTACTAGAATACTCATATGTCGAAGGTACATCTTAGAAATATTTTAGTAATTTATCCTAGAACTAGGTCCTTTATGATCACCGTGATATTTATATGTTGAAGGTGCATAATACGATGAGTTCATATTTTCTATAATGAGACTTAGTCCTTTAGGGTAATAGGATACTTGTATGTTTAAGGTACACTTTAGGGCATTTTAGTAACTTATCTTAGAATCAAGTCCTTTATGGTCACTAGGATACTTTTATGTCAAAGGTGTGTAATAAGGATAGGTTCATCCTTTTAGGTAGTTACTAAGTCCTTTAGGTTACTGGGATACTTTCATATTGAAGGTATACCTCAAGGATTTTTTAGTAATTTTACGTTAAAATCGAGTCGTTTAGAGTTATCGAGGTACTTTCATGTCATAAGTGTACTTTATGAGACATTTTGGTCTTTTCAATCAAATTTAAGTCCTTAGAGTCTAGTTTTGTCTTTTTGTAGAAATCGGGTTTTGGGATAAATTTTATTATTTTTCATAAAATTGAAATTTTAAAAAAATTAAAGCAATGTCTATGAGTTAAAATAATATGTGAATGTCTTCCAAAATATAAGAAGGGTTTTACGGATTATTTTAGTAACGAGGTATCCTTTTCAAAATGAAAATTAGGATTTTTCAAATTTCATAAACATAAAACCTTTCTTATTCCACTGGCCTTTTGGTGGGGTGCGAAAGATATTTTGATTTTTAAAACTTTTCATATTTCTTTGTCTCTTCGGTAGGGAGCGAAAGAGATAACGATAAAACATTTCGTATTCCTTTAGTTCTCCGATAGGGTACAAAAGATATTTTGATTTTCGAAAATATTGAAAACATAATTTTCTCATACTGAATAATCAATTTGTTTCACAAAATTTTGTTTTTATATATGGGAATTATAATTAAATATCATATATTGAAACCAAATAAAAATTAAATTTAAATTAACACATGATTAATAAGGTACTGATTATCAGGTGTCATAAGAGCGATCAATCTTTTGCTTATAATTGTAACTGACTCTCGAACATTTTCATAATTTGGTATTATCGTAGACCTCGGGGTTTGTTTTTAAGGGTTTCACAACCTTCAAATACGAACTCCGATAGGTGATTAATCTCACCTAGCCAAAATAGATTGGTGGTAACTCCAAAATAAAGGTCGTTTTGTAACGATTATTTAGAATTAAGTTGAGTGAGCAATTCATCTTGACAATTTCGTCCTCAAAAATAATAAAAAGGATAATGGTAGGGCCTCTAAAAATAAAAAATAATATATATATATAGGAACAAGGGGTACACGGGGTACACTCACCTTTTTAAGTCCAGCTGGTTAAGATTCGTATCTGGGCCATGTTGTGATAGCTTAGCGACTCCACTAAGGACATGTTAAAGAGTCAAGCTTAAAATTAATCACATGTTAACTAAATTTAGATTGATTCGATTTCAACCTATATTTAACTATAATTCAAAACAAAATTTTTATCATATTTTTTATTTAGATGAAAATTTTGATATCTATTATTCATATTTATTTTACTAACCCTTTTGTTTCTTTTGCGGCATTATTATAGGAAATTTAGGATAAGGGTTTTTATTATTTTTGAAAGAGTCGAATCATAAATGGTTTGTTCGTTCCTCTAATTTAGAGAGTTAGGCCTATGACTAATCATGTCTTACTTAATTCTTGTTATCCTTGGTTTTTGGTCATTCTTTAACTATAATCCCCTTTCATTTTTGCCTATTAATCTTTTATTTTTCATGATTTTTTGTTATGTGATCATCAAGGATTGCCTTATTCCCAAATAAATATCGATTTAGAAAATATGGTAATACAAGTGTAAACAAAAGGTTTGATTGCTTTCGCGACATACAATGTTGTTGCATGCATACCATTAAATTCTCTTCTAGGCATATGGAAGAGGCATAGGTTACCCAATGTTTTAGAAAAGGTTGAATTAGCTCTGCATTCTAAGGTGTTAGCCTCTGTTTGGGCTAGTGAAAAGCCTACCTAGTGTAAATTCTTATGCTTGCCCAGGTGTCAACCTCGTTACGGGCATGGAAGATACTGCCACTCAAATTGAACTATTTCCATCATAAACCCACAAGGGGTAAGGATTAGGGTACCTTGTCAGTTCTTTTCGAACTCGAAGAACAATGCAAGAACCTATTTAGATATCTAACTTGAACTTCATATAATAAAATGTAGCAGCCTCATTTAGTTAGAGCCATACTAGGTTCTAGGAACTAAATTAGGTACACACAGAGGAACGTTTCTAACCTTTTACTTTTGTAATTTGATTTTTTTTAATAGCAACAAATGTCCAGTGTATTGCTATGATAAATTTTACTTTTATTATTTCTTGCCTTGATTTGCTATATTGTGATGAATTTTTTTAAAACAATTTTTGGTAGTTGCTATTTCAATTTTAATAAAAATTTCTGTGACTAGGGAAAATAGACTTCATGTATTCTTTCTTAAGTAAAAAAAAGAGAGAGAAAGAAAGGAAAAAAATATGAATCTCTCTTTAAAAAGAGCAAAAAACGAAAAGAAAAAAGGAAAGAAAAAAGTGAAAAAGGAAAAGAGAAAAAAAAAAGAAAGAAATCAAAATCAAAATCAAATTGATTTAATTTTTAAAGCCTTCAGGTTTACAAACGAAAAGAGAAAAGACAATGCTAGGATTTTTCCTTTTCAATTTTTTGCATGACATCCATATCCCATGACAAGTTTTGAGTTTATTCAAGCATTTTTACATCTAAAAGGTTCACATATTCATTTGTTTATATGCTCATGCATTCGTAATTCTTATGACATGCTAAATTTATTTCATTTATTGCATATCAAGGATCAATACATGGATAAGAAGTTAAAAGCAAGAATCAACATGTTAGAATCTATCCAAGAAGAGTTTGGTCATGAAGTCTGGGGAATGAAAAATTAGCTTAATAAACTCATAAAAATGGTCTAGGGTCTACAAGTGGAATTTTCCTAGAAGCATGCTCATCCTTGGTGAATCGAGAAAAATAGCGTCTAAATTATCGATTGGAAGCACGACTAATACCTTGGAGGGAATAGTCAGAAAAATGGGACGTGAGGTCCAAGAGATAAAGGAATAATTTGTTCACATTGACAAAAATCATCAGAGATCTTCTAGGTGATCCTCAAGAGTCACCAATGCCTTTAACCTAACCTTTGTTATTTGAAGCCTAAAAGACCAGATCGAGCATACCATTAGTTAAAGATTTCAATTGCTAGTCTATTCACATGAGTGAAACAAAAGTGCCTAACTCAACATCTATGCTGATTAGCCTGTCCTTCAACCTTGTTGGTCTTTTTGGTACTACCCTATCATCTTCTAGTGTTTTTATCGAAAAAATCATGAAGGAGAAAATTTGATTCGATCCCACTAACTAATGAAGAGATGTACTTTCTCTTGTTCCAGAATCAACTCATTGTTCCCATGTGCATTCTTTTCTACGAACCCACTTATCTTAAATGGTATGACATCAATGCACATTATGAATATCATGCGGGATTACTAGGGCATTCCATAGAAAGATGCAACAGGTTCAAGAGAAAAGTTCAAAACCTACTCGATGCTGGTGTAATTCAAGTTAAACTAAGTTCAAATGTTACTACTAAACTTCCATCGTGTTATTAGAAGTATTAGAATGCTGAGAGGCAATGAAATGATCTTGGAAATAATTTTTTAGCTACTTGCTGAGTTTTGTAAATATAGGATTCAAAGAGAATGACTAGGGCTTGCAAGAATTTCCTAGAAGCTTTAATACAACTAGAAAAATGAAATGTTTTGCAAGAACAGTCTTTTTGTTTTTTCTTTTAAATCCTATAAATATGGCTTATGCAAACAATGAATGAAAAAATCAAAGAGTTTTGGTTGATGAAACAATGGTGGTGAATCATGACTCAAATTCCTCGGATTCTTGCCCCTATAATAATCTTCATGTCTAATATCTAGCCAATTGCTTCACATCTAATTAGTCTCATTAAATGCTGCCTTATTAATTAATTCATTCACTCACACACTCATTCATTCGTTCATTCATCCAAATCTCAAATTTCTATTTATTGATTCCATATAAGGATGATAATGGAGATGAATGTTGACAAGATACACGTACATTCACGTAAACTGATTAAAGTTATTTTTTCCATTTAGGTTGGAATAACATGGAACCACTAGATGAGAAAAAGAAGATACTACTCGACAGGATGGTTTAGAACAAATCTAAAACAAGAAAGGGAAATAGGAGTCCCGAATACTCTAAACAACTCAAGAAAGTAAAAAAAGAAGAAATGAGTTATGGAGGAAAGGTCTGCGCAAGAGCAAAGCTTTGACTATAGGAATTTGCAAATAGTCTTGTATCATACCAATACTTCTATCAAGAAATCTGTGAGAGTACAAGTTGAAAGGCAACCACTTTAAAGTACTCAACATTTAGGAGCCAATCTTATAATACATATTCATGCTGACCTTGAAGCTTACCAAGGGGCAACAAGTAGCTTCTATGGGCTAAGAAAGTGATTCTATCAATAGATGCCAATGAGCATAGCCGACAAAAACCAGAACCATAAAAAGTCAAGAAAGCATAGAAATTCATTTGGATTGTGTCTTTATCTCAACCTTTCATCATTTAGCAACCCCAGCAAGTGGAAAGAAGGATGAAAGTTGTATCCACATCTTTCATCAAACAACTAATGCTTATGCTATTGGTTAGTGAAAGCATTGGAAAATCCAAATTTAAAATAGTATTAATGCAGAGTATGTTCGCTGGCATAAGATAAGAAAGACCAAACCTGTCATTGAAATGGAGTTTGAAAGGGCTAAAAGAAAATCATGGTTCTACATAAAAGTTCGAAGAGAGTGTGCAAACCTAAAAAGTCAAATTAGGTAATTTATCAATACTAATTATGGCCAAATCTTAAGCTATGGTTTCTTAATGTTATATTTGTGTTTTCTTTGGTGATTTTTGTTACAAGTTTCTTAAATATCAACTTTCCCCAAGAAAAATTATTTTCTAAAAGTTTTATATTAAGTTTACTTTGTGTTTAATGGTTTTCATCAAAGCAATCTCCTTGTTTCAAATTTAGTTTGACTCTCTATTTCCAACATCTTTATATTAAATGTGTTGCTTGCATTTTATGACATTTTCATACACCATGATCATGATTTATATGTCGATGCATTTTCCAAAAAAATATTGCGATCATAACATCCAATGCATAGTAATGGATTCATGTATGTTCATGTTGGTAAGATGTTTTGTGCATAAAAATCAAAGATGTTCATAGGTGCATTTGGGAGAGGCTGGAACTTTAGGGACCATTTTATAATTTTTTTCATAATATTTTCATGCACATTAGGGACTATTTTTGTAATTTCCATGCATTTTAGGATCATTTAGCTTATTTTCCATGACCCAGGGATTGTGTTGCAATTTTCATGTATTTTAGGGCCATTTAGGTTATTTTCTACGATCTAAGGGTTACTATGTAATTTTTATGCATTTTAGGGTTATTTGGTTTATATTCTATAATCTAGAGACTATTTAGCAATTTTCATACATTTTACAGTCATTTATGTTATTGTTTATGGGATCATTTAGCAATTTTCATGCATTTTAGTGCCATTGAAGTTATTTTCTATGATCCAGGGACCATTTTTCAATTTCCATGATCTAAGAACCATTTTTCAATTTTCATGCATTTTAGGGTCGTTTAGGTTATTTTTCATAATCTAAGGATCATTTAGCAATTTCATGCATTTTAGAACCTTTAAGGTTAGTTTTGTACTTTTTGTACCAAAGCTGAGCTTTTATGGTGAGTTTTGTACCTATTGCCAAAAATCAACCAAAATTGAGTCTTTTAGTGTTAGTTTTTATACTTTTCATTAAAACCAACCTAAATCGAGTCTCTAGAGTCATGCATAAATTTTCATGTCCATGCATGTTCTTAGAGTCATTTCCATGATATTATGCAGAAGAAGCAACCAAGTATATATATTTGTTAATTACAACTTATGTGTTTTTCAAAAAATCCTTAAGCTAAAATAGTCCTTGCATATACTTTTAGTATGTGGAAGTTATTCATCGATTAATTTCAACAAAATAATATTCTCTTTAAATAAAGTAAATCAAAAATTTTGATTTTTTTTCCAAGAACTAAGACTTTCGTATTCCTCCAAGTTTTTTTGGAGAGATGCGAAAAATATTTTAATTTTAAAAAATTTATGGAAACCTGATTTAGTTGAAAGTTGAAAAGTCTTAATTGTAAATAAGTTCAAATACGAGAATTATAATTAAGAACTAAAAATTTAAAATCAACTATAATTGAGATTTAGGAAAACAAGTCATTAATAGGTATTGATTTACAGCTTCGACGCGTCGTGGGGAGGGAACATGTCTCACTTCAAACATAATCGGCTCTTGAAACCATTTCATATGAATCTCTAATTATTAAGCGGATTTTAAAGTTTATTTTCAAAGGTTTTGTTGGGAAAAAAGGGCACTTTTGTCTCTTGGTTATCAAAAATGATGAGTCATGATATACTAAAGTGTGTTTTCAATTTTTAATTAGTCCAAGTACTAATACTTAAGTACCAACTAACCACCTTAGCTCCAAAATACCCTTTGAATATCATTTTTTGCCATGAAATATCCTATCATCAAGCTAATTTGGTCCTTAAAAAATCATTAAGTGTAATTTAATTAGCAAGTAATTTTTTGATGCATGTCATTAAGTGTAATTGTGAGTTGCATGGTACCCATTTATTAGAAAGTTTTGTGTAATTGAAGAATTTATTGATCATGGTAAAATATTCAAGGACAGAGTTATCATATTTTTGGAATAATTTGGGAATGTTCGGGGAAGGTGGATGTAAGTATTATTCACTGATTAGTTGATAATGTAGGTGAAAATTATTATTTAATATTTTGCAATTTGGATAGAACTGTATGCAAAGATTCTGCAATCGTGAGAGCTTAAACAATTAGATAAGCTGATTTACTTTATCTAGACAAATTTATGACATAGAGCCAATGGTTTTAGTTCCTTAAAGAAAAGCCATGAGTATTTCTTTCACATGTTTATCTCTTTTTCTTCCTAAAGTCCGGTTTATTCAATAAGGGTCTCTGATGACCCAGTTGTTTTTCACGTGAAGTTTAGAAAGCCTTGAAGTTAAATGTAACCAACTTGTTATACATAAAAT
>JBBYHK010003477.1:30620-55235 GCA_038382065.1 Adansonia grandidieri | reverse complement strand
TCCATCATGTAGAAATCTACCTTATATATGCATAGCCTTATTTGAAGCGTGATAATGATGTTGCCAACAACCTCTCTGTTGGTCCCATAGGATGTGTTGATAGAAAGTTTGTTCATGCATGTCAAGGGCATTACATCTAAGGTCAATCCATTATCAATGATAAATTTTAGCTGCACACTTCCTTTACTATAGGTTGTGATATGGAGTGCTTTATAATTCCTCCCCTCTCTATAAGGTATTTCATCATCACTTGAGGATATGTAATTATACATAATAGTGTTGCTCACTTAGCGATCTAATTGGCCTATCGAAATGTCATGTGGGACATAGGCTTCATTCAAGACCATGAGTAGTGTATTCTTGTGAGCTTTGAAACTTGAAAACAATGGTAGCATGGATATCTTCATGGGTTGCTTGTTCAATTGATGGACAATGCTATATTCATTATGCCTGATGAATTTGGAAAACTCCATAGCCTCATTTCGCTCACTAATTCTTTGACCACTTTTAGATCTGATTGCTTCATCACCACTTCTGGTGTTTGAGTTACTAGGGGAACATTTTCTTTTTTGACTTTACTTTAGGAGTAGCTGGGGCATAGTATCTACTACTACAGGGTTGATGGCTTACTCCCATGAGGTCAACAGTAGCTGTTTGCTAACTATATTCTTCGGTCATCACTACTTTAGTTTCATATTTCCATGGTACTGCTTTGTTCTCCTTATAAGGGAAAGAAGATGGGAGTTGGAAAATCATCCTTGGCATAGGCTAAATATGAGCACTTTTAGTATCTGGCTGATTAGCAAATAGGATAAATAGTCTTTCGATCCTATAAAAAAGGGTTCTTCTCATCCTTTTATGTGGTGTTGATAGAAGTATTCATGTCTCTATCCTACTCCTCATAAAACTTAATTTTCAAGTAGTCTATTATCCCATAGACCAATCCTAAGAATTTGAACAATGTTGCAAGGTGTACCCTTGTCCATAATGGTTAAAATAGGATTTTATGATTTTTTTTCGTCCTGGCACTGTCTTCCTGGTACTAACCTAACCTTTATAAGAGCTTCCCATACTTTGCTCATTGACATCTTAACCTCATTGACACTCTTCTGACCTAACAACTCTTTCTGTCAATTAAGCATTTACTCTCAATTTTATATGGTTTGGGAGCAGATTGGCCTAGCATTAAGTCTTGCCTCTTATTCGATTTTAATCACAACTTTTTCTAATAGGCCTTGAACTTTCCTTTGAAAAAGGTGCAATCTTTGGTAGTGTGGCTTTGTGCTTCGACATGATATTGGCAACAAGCATTCTTATCTTACCATTTAGAGTAAAGAGGTGATCTTAGGGTATAAACACTAGAACTACCAATTGGCTTATTAATAAGTGAGCTAATACGAACCTTAGGATGAAAACACAATCTAAAACCCGATTGGATGGAATTAGATCGCTAAATCATCCTAAAAATCAAGCAAAGAAAACTTAACCCTAATCAAACCTACTGATTAGAACCACAGTTATAAGAATCTTGCTCACCATAAGTTACCTTGATAAAATCAATTTAAGTTCTTGTTCAAAGAACAAAGAAGTTCTCACAAAATGAAGAAACTCTCAAGATATTTTTTTTTCTATTCAAAATCAGCTAAATTAGATGAATGAGACAACCTTATATAGGCCTCATATCTATAGAGT
Source organism: Adansonia grandidieri (assembly GCA_038382065.1). Taxonomy (NCBI): domain Eukaryota; kingdom Viridiplantae; phylum Streptophyta; class Magnoliopsida; order Malvales; family Malvaceae; genus Adansonia; species Adansonia grandidieri. The sequence continues at coordinate 53,543 of JBBYHK010003477.1, read as the reverse complement.
CCTAACTAAATAAGGAGAATCCTAATCTATAAGGAAAAGTCTATTCCTTATCCTAATCTGATTAGCACTTATCTAAACAACTTAAAATCCTAAACACAATCGTAATCAATAAGGATAAAGTCTACTCCTTACCATAATCGATTAGGAATTATCTAAACAAATTAAAAATTGAAAAGTCAAATTCTTATTCAAAAAAATAAAAAAATCTAAAATCCTAAGCTATAGGGCCATGAATACACGCAAATTAGGCTCCATTCATCTTAGACATGTGAATTAGGCTTCAAGCTTTATTTTTCACCTTTTTTAACCTTAATACATTGTAAAAAAATGATAAATCTTAGCAATGTACTTGATTCATCTTGAGTAACCCCCTTTGTTTGCATTTTCATGATTAATCGTTGTAAAGCTTGCTTCATGCATTTAGTCTTTGCCTTAATCATTGGACTTCCAATTCCTCGCAAAGGATTAAAAGAATGGTTGGAAATAGCTTTTTGTGCAAGTTGATCTCATTATTCTCTCCCTCTTAGAAAAGATTCATCTTCGAATCACCTACATCATACAAAGATAAATCACCAACATTAAAGGTCGCATTCACATTACTATAACTGTTTGTCAAATCTAGCTTGTAGGCATTGTCATTGATCTTTCTAACACTTGAAAATGTCCATCTCCTTTATGGTGTAACTTAGATTTCTTTTGAGTCAGAAACCTCTCCTTATACAAATTAACCTAAACCCAATCTCCAGGTTCGAAAACAACCTTAATATGCCCTTATTTGCTTAACTTGCATATTGCTCTCCTCTTGTCTATGTTAGCTCGAACCTTGGCATGCAAATCCCTAACAAAATCTACCTTATTCTTACTATCCAAATTAGCATGTTCATTAGTAGGCAAAGGTAAGATATCTAAAGGAGTTAAAGGATTAAATCCATACATAAGTTCAAAAAGAGAATAAAAAGTAGTAGAATAAACATCCTATTATACATAAACTCAATGTGCAGCAAACATCTCTCCCATTGTTTTAAGTTATTTTGAATGATAGCATGTAACAAAGTCGTAAGTGTCCTATTAACTACTTCAGTTTGTCCATCCGTTTGAGGATGTGCATCAGTAGAAAACAAGAGTTTAGTTCCTAACTTATTCCATAAGATACGCCAAAAATGACTTAAGAACTTAACATCCCTATCACTTACTATTGTTCTAAGCAACCCATGCAAACGTATTATTTCTTTAAAGAACATATCAACAATATGTGTTGCATTATTGGTTTTTGAACATGCAAAAAAATGCGCCATCTTACTAAACCTATCAAGAACAACAAATATTCTATCCTTACCACTTTGAGACCCAGGCAATCCCAACACAGAATCCATAGATATATCCATCCAAGGTTGATTAAGCATAGGTAAAGGTGTATATAAACCATGTGGCATTACTTTAGATTTTGCTTGTGTACATGTTATACACTTATCACAAACATATTGCATATTACGTTTCATGTTAGGCCAATAAAAATATTTATACAATATATCTCAAGTCTTTTGCACACGAAAATACCCTATTAGACCGCTTCCATGAGTCTTTCTAACTAGCATTTCATGTAAAAATTATATAGGCACATATAATTTATCTTTCTTAAACAAGAATCCATAATGTCTATAATACTCACCATACGCACACTTAGAACATGCATTCTATACTTGGCTGAAATCAACATCATTAATATACAAATCCTTAATAAATTCGAAACCAAGTAATTTAGTTTGCAATGAAGTAAGCAATGCATATCTTTTAGACAATGCATCAGCTACAACGTTTTCCTTTCTACTCTTATACTTAATCACATAGGGAAACGTCTTAACAAACTCTAACCATTTGGCATGCCTCTTATTAAGCTTACCTTGAGATTTCAAATACTTCAGGCTCTCATGATCAAAATGGATTATGAATTCATTTGGCCATAAATAACACTACCATGTTGTAGAGTTCTCACTAATGCATACAGCTCCTTGCCATAAATAAATAATTTAATGCTGCCCCACTAAGCTTGTCACTAAAATAAGTAATTAGTTTGGAATCTTGCATCAAAACAACTCCAATTCTAATTATAAATGCATCAAATTCAACCTCAAAAATTTTATCAAAATTAGGCAGACATAGCAAAGGTGCATTAATCAACTTATCTTTCAGTGCATTAAAAGTTTTCTCTTGCACATCATCCCATTTAAACACAACGTTCTTTTTAACAAGTTCATTAAAGGTGTTGCAATAAAACTAAAATCTTTCATAAACCTTCTATAAAAACTTGCTAAACCCTAAAAACTCTTTACCTATTCACATTCCTAGGTGTTGGCTAGTCCCTAATTACCTTAACCTTATCTTCATCTACACTTATTCCATGTGAACCCATAACAAAACCAAGAAAAACAATGGATTCCATGCAAAATGCACATTTCTTAAGATTAGCATACAATTTATGCTCTTTTAAAGCACTAAAACCAATATGCAAATGTTTAACATGCTCATCTAAATTTTTGCTATATACTAAATATCATCAATGTAAACCACAATAAATTTCCTAATGAAAGAATGCAAAATATGATTAATCAATCTCATAAGCGTGCATTAGTTAAACCACTCATATAAACCATACTTTGTCTTAAAAGTAGTTTTCTGTTCATCACCTTCTTTCATGTGAATTTGATAATAGCCATTCTTTAAATTAATTTTAGAAAACACATATGAACTATGCAATTCATCAAGCATATCATCTAACCTAGGAATAGGATGTCTGTACTTTACAGTGATTTTATTGATGGCTTAGTAATTAACACACATGCGCCATGTTCCATCTTTCTTTAGCACCAAAATCATAGGAATTAAACATAGGTTAAGACTCTTTCTTATGAATCCCTTTCCCATTAACTCATCCATTTTCCTTTGAATCTCTTTTATTTCCTCAGGGTTTTCTCTATAAGTTGGTTTATTAGGGATTGATGAATCAGGAATGATGTCTATTTGATGCTCAATACCTCTCAAAAAGGGTAATCCATATGGTATTTACTCGAGAAATAAATCTGCAAATTCTTGTAACAAAGAAACAACCGCACTAGGCAAAGAAAAGTTAAGATTGTTAGTTAAAGAATAAACATCCTTATACAAAAGTACAAGTAGTTACTGCCTTGCCACCATAGCACTCTTAATCTCACTTTTTTTTTTTTGCAAAAGCACTAATTCTCTTATTTTTGTCTTTATTTTGCTCTCCACATTTTGAATTTTTCCCTTTATTTCACACTATTATACTTTTTTTACTCTCTTGCACACACTTACTTTTTATATCACTCATTTCTTTTTCTCGTGCACTTATTTTTTTCCTTCATTTTGCACTCTTTAGCTAAGCTATCCTAATTTGGTCCTTATATGCCTCCAATGGTTTGAGAGGAGTTAATATAATAACTCAGTTATTTATTATAAAACTATATCTATTCTTGTACCTATCATGAGTAACCTTCCTATCGAACTGCCATGGATGCCCTAAGAGTAGATGACCAACATGCATTGGTGCCACATCACAAGGAACCTTATCCTTATAGTTGCCAATAAAGAATGCAACTAACACTTGTTTTATAACCTTAACTTCTCCACAATCATTGAACCATTGTAGCTTATACGATTTTGGATGCTTTAATGTAAGCAGATTTAGCTTGTTAACCATCAAAGTACTAGTAACATTAGTGCAACTACCACCATCAATAATCATGCTACATACCTTATTGTTCATATGGCACCTAGTACGAAAGATATGCTCACGTTGTACCTCATCACCATCTTTCTTATGTTGTATGTTAAGAGTGCACCTAGTAACGAGCATATCTCCATGCATAGGTTCTTCAATGTCAACATTACTACAATCCTCCAATGGTGGCATTTCATCATTATTGGAACTTACACTCTCTATGTCACCATTATCCATAGCAATCATAGTCCATTTATATAGAAAGTTATAAGGGCTGACTTAAGGATCCATGAATGTAGAGGATTACTCTCAAGAGATGGAGATAGGCGTGATTAGGGCCAATATAAAGAAAGATCGTAAGGTAACTATGGCTAGATTCATTAGTGGTTTGAATAAAGAGATAGCTGATGTGGTGGAATTGCATCATTATGTGGAAATGGAGGAATTATTGTGTAAAGCTATCAAGATAGAAAAATAATTAAAGTCTGAGGGCACTTCCAACTATGGTTCAGCTCCTAGCTCTTCGTGGAAGTCAAATTGGAAGAACAACAAAGCTGCCTCAAAACCCAAAGAAAATTCTAGGGCAAAGAATTCAGTTACTGCTTCCAAAGGTAAAATTAAAACTAAATCATCTTCTAAATCATGTGATGTTAAGTGTTTTAGTTATTAAGGGTTTGGGCATGTTGCTTTTCATTGTCTTAAGCATCAAAGATCTTTTGCACCTTGCTCGTATAATTATCCCTTCCATATTCAAAATCTAATGTTCCATGCCTATGAGTGATGGGAACAAATTGTCAACAATCAAACTATCATAAAGCCATGAGTAGGACATAGCTGATACTTCCCAATAATCCATTAAATGGTACCCAGTATCGTCTAAGTCACCTTCTTGGTATTTAAGTTTTAGAATTTCACAATTCATAGATCCTTAGTGACATCTTTTGGCCATTTCTTTTCCAAGAACTTGGTGAGGGGATTAAAATTTGGCATATACAATTATAGCAATTTCTAACCCAAAAATGACTAAAAAGCCATACATACAAAAGCAACAAGCATCAAATAAAGCATACTTTACCTTTTTTCTCCCAAAATTTAAAAATCAAATAGTCTTTAGTAAAATGGTAGGAGTAAGATTGATGCTGCCACTTAATTTCATGCAAATGTCCACTACAGCAACCTTTATATGTCCCAAAGCTTTCAGAAATATGATTAAGTCATAAATTATTAGTGCGAAGGCATCCCAAACTTTTCTCTTATCTGACTGAGTACTAAAAGGCAGATTTCAAACTATCTCAAGTGATGCATGCACTATTTCTCAATTTGACTACATGTGATTCTACCTAATCCTTTCATACTCCAAGCATACTAGCTAATTTTTTCTTGAAGGGTACAAGCTCTACTGAATTGGAGTAGATCTTGTAAAATTAGACTTTTTGGACATTTAGCATGGCTGCATTACTTCTACTATAAGGACTAAATCTTGTACATTAAAAGTGAAACACTTGTATGCAAGATTCTAAAACTATATGGTGGCCCATAATAGTTTGTAATCAATTCAAACTTGGGCCAATAAAGTAATATATCCATATCTTTCTGTGTAGAGTGCTTTATCAATCTTATCCCTACTATCCCATGTATCTCTCAAATTTTGAAGATTAAATTACCTGAAAACCATTTCACCCCACTCTATCTTTGCTCCCTTTCTAACTTGACCATGACAATCTTAAAATCTTCAAAACCTTTCTCTGGTACTTATGTTATGGTAAGATACTTGTCTATGTACCCTGCCTCTGGAACTAACTGTCTTGAGATGATATGAGATGGCATGATGCATATAGGAAAGACAACAACGAAAAACACTAAGTTAGTAACACTTCAAGACAAGAAATAAATTATGGAAAAAAAATGCCTCGTAATCTAATGACCCTTTAGGGCAAGCATAAAAAAGCCATAGGTATTGACCATTTTGCCCATCACAACCTAGACTTATGATGATAGCTAATGGTATGTCTATGCTAGAGTTATCCCAATGATGTCTTATTGGGAGGAAAATTATCTCACATGATGGTTAGTAAAGATCTGAGCGATAATGTTCATTTTCCATTATTGAGTGATCAACGAGCATTAAGCTATTAGTTTGATAGCATAATGACTTACATTCCCTAAGAAGTGATACTAAGCCTCGAATGAGGTGCTATGTGATAACATTTTAATGTTTTTTCTTAAGAATGGAAAAATAGGCATTAGCCACCAGTCATATAGCATCATGCCTCGATAATATTATTGCAATGGATAGCATGATCCAAGGTGAGAAATTTAGCCACTGGTAATGATATTTGTTCACCATCACTTATATAATAATGAATGATAAAGAGAAGCAAAAGTTAAGAAGTGTTTTCTCGAGCGTTTTCTTCTCTAAGTTGATCTAGCAGCACTTTGGTATGGCTTGACATGGTTTAGCTCTTATGGCCAACTATAAGGGGTTAGGTTGACTCTAACTTGATTCCCAAATAGCTCTTCCATCAAATGAAGATAGCTAAGGTACCTCGATCCTAGGCCTATTGCTAGCTTAGCAGAACAGGTCGATTCAAGTGGATGTATTTTCTTATACCCATACGAATAATAAGAATACCACGAAAACATAAGTACCTTACACCTTGGATGATATTGCAAGCCCATGGGTAAAGAAAAGATACCACGGAGGACAATTAACTCATTTCGACCTAACAATAGCACTAATCTTTCTCTAAAAAAATACAACCCAGAGTCTAATGTGAATATGAGTGCATGATGGGAAATAATCCAACTTTTTTATTTTACTCCTTAATACCATTATTAAAGAATTGTCTTTTTTATTTTTTTGAGCAGAAAAAAACCCTAGCAATTATGAGAAAAACAAATATACACTGAATAATGACAAATAAATTCTATGCAAAAAGAATATGAAAAAAAGGGATTATTAATAAATATTGATTAAACCAAGAAAAATCGAGAACTAGATAAAATTTAGCTAGTGGTAGGCCTAACTCTCTAAACTATCCCTAGTGGAGTGCTAAGCTATCACAACTTGCCTTGAGCATAACCCAAAGCATTCAAATAGTGATGCTTGCGACTCAAAAATATGCCCTCAAGATATCCCTTGATTAGGATTTGAATTAGGCCTAATAAGGTGAAAGTAAAGGAGGAGACCATTAGACAAATCGCTCATCCAACTAATCCTGGATGGCTGCTCTGAAGTGGTTAAAACTTAGAGCCCCCATTAATCATTTTGGCCTAGGCATGATCGGACACCTATTAAAATCGATGATTTCGAGTTATGAAACTTAAAATACTAATTTTACAGACTACATAGACTAGAGTCCATTTAAAAAAGATTTAGGAGTCAATTATGCATGGGAAAGGATTAGCACCTCCCCGACGCCCAAAATTAGTACCATCTAGCCATCAATTATCCTAGTTTTAATTTTTTTTGTTTTTAGATATAATCATTATTTATATGTAATCCCTTCTTATGATGCAATTTTTTAAAAAAAGATTTAATTTAGGTTTTTCATAGTAAAATTAAGTTTGTATCTCTCTATGCAACCTAGGAAGGAGGGCAAAGATAGTGGTTTTGATAAAATGATCTTCAAATTAATTCAGAAAAGGATGCTCTACGTTAAACCCTAGAGGGATACTAAGACAAAACATTGTCTCAGATTTTATGAAATTCGATTTGAAAAGCATGGATGCAAAGTCATTATACATAAAGGAACATAATAAATATTACATTAAAAACAAACACATGAAAGCATAAGGAAAGAAGGATTGTCAGGATATATATCGTAATTGACCTCTGTTATTGAGAAGTAATCGACTTGATAATTTTGAGATGCATTTGGACTCAATGGTTACTTGCAGTGTGAGAAAAAAAGTTTTGATAGAAAGGCCTAAGGAAGCCTAGAGAAGAGAAAACTTGGATTTTTGGTGAAGTTTTGAAAAATAAGCTTAAACTATCTTTCAAGAACAGGTTTGGAATATCTTTTTGAGAAAAGTGGGATTAGAGTATCCCTTTGGAAAAGCATAGTTGGAGTATGCCCTAAAAAGAGAAATTTTAAGTGATTTTTGAATATTGGAATTTTTTGATGAAAGTATAAATTTTAAAATTAAAACCCAACAATCTAAATAAGAAGTGAAAATTGATTTTGAAAAGTGTATAGGCCTTAATCCAAGCTTAGTGGGACCCTTGTTATGATGCATGACTCCATATAGAATTTATCGAATACATTTCAAGTCACTCAAATGACTTGAAGAGGTGTTTTGGGAAAATTCATTTGATTTTTCTTTAATTCCAAAAACAAGTGATGCCATTGCATTATTGCCCTTCCCAAATTTATTTTGGATTCATTCGAAGGTTTCTGGTGGCAAATGAGATATTGTTGGAAAGTTACTTAATACGGATTAATGTAAAAATAATCCAAAAGTCCTAGAAAATTGTTCTCTAGGTGGAATTAATAGTAAGGTTTGACTTAGAATTGATAGCATATGCTGGGGATAGGGAGTAGCGAACTTTGAAAAATCGTCCCATACTCATTTGGAATTGATAAATCGCAAACAATACCTTTCTGGAAATAAAATTTCTCAAAAATTTTAAAAAAATATTTAAAAACTCTAAAAAAGTCTAATTGGCCAAAATTGCCTATATATAATTTAAAACATGAATTCCAGGGGCTCCGAACAGCAACAGTTCAAAAAAACATAACTCCCACATCTAGAATGATCCAGAGGTAAACAAGGCACTGTTGGAAAGTAATTCAAAGCTTTTTTAAGGAAAATGTTAAAAAATTCTAGAAAAATCATTTAGAGTTTGAAAATATCTTTTCAAGTTGGATCGCAATACTTTCAATATCGAAATAGGAGCTTTTTTGGGTCTGAGCTTTTTAGTTATGTGTCAAAGAATCAGAGATATGAATGTCCAACCCCTAATGTCTATGGCAGTCGAGTAACAGGCCAATCCAGATCCCAAAGAGTGTGTCGATGAACCGCCTATCTATGCCATTAGGTCATAATGAAAGGCTCAAAACAAAAATTTAGCCAAACAGTTGAAAACATTTTCTAGTTTGTAGAGCTCAAAAACAAAATATATTTTGCCTAGGCCTTGAATCCAAACATTTATTCTTAATATATCCCTAAGACTAGAGGATCAATGTATTGAAAATATTAAATCCATGCTAATCCCCAATGATTGAGATTAGCATGTACTTAAATCAGGATTTGCTTTGAAAACAAATTTTTGCAAGCATTATAGATACATTTTAACAAACATATAATGAACTAAACTTCGAAGAGACACCAAACATGACCAAACATTCAAAACAGCAAGTTACCTAATCATTTTCAACAAAGAAATCATAGTGAAAATGCATTTAAAGGCATGCTAAAGATCAAAGCATGCTAGAATGAATTTTATACGTGAAATGAGCATGTAGAGATGAGAAAAAACATAGCAAAAATGCATGATGTTTTGATATTAAAATGTGATATGGCATTTTTAATCATTGAAACAACATCAAGGCATCAAGAAAGTCACAAAAATCCTAAGACACAAACAAGGCCATAATAATACATGAAGGTCCTAATGAGGTCATGAGGCGTAGCGGTTTCATTACATAATGGAAATAATGAAAAATAGAAAATCAAATGAAAAAAAGATGAAAAGTATACCTAAAAGGACCTTAACTCCTACTTTGCTTTTTAGCAACAAACCAAGCAAATTTGAGCTTACATTTTTCCCTCTCTTTGCTATGGATTAGCAAGAAGAGAATTAAAAGGAGGAGCTTTTGGTTATAGTGTCTATGGAAGGGAGTTTTAAAGGTAGAGATGAGGCAAATGAAAGGATTTTTAAAGGCTTTCAGAAAAGTGGAAGAAAAGCTACAGGAACAGAGCTTTTTAGAAAGCTAAAGGTTTTTGGAGGCTAATGTATATGTTATGAATAATCGCTTAGTTGAGTAAGAAAATTAGTTTATGCAGGGAGTGATTTCAGATGCCAAAATGACCTAGCAAAATGGACATATAAGACATTTGGCATGTACAACATGGTGAGTCATTGTACTAGGGTGCAAGCTTTCAGCATTTGATTAGTTAATTTTGGTTTTTGTAAACAAAAAAATCACGCATGGGCTAATCAATTGAGTAATCTCATCTTCGTCTTTCATTAAGCTTTATTTTCTCCTGAAATGCCTTTATACCAAGCTTAATGGACCTATCAAAATATGTCAATCCAATGTCCAAAGCCTAAAAATGAAATCCACATGTTTTGTATGAAATTCTATTTGATTTTGGATGATTTTTTAGGCTAAAGTTGTGACCAAATTTAAGTTTTAATGGCATGGTACGAAAGGGAGAAAAATGTCTCGAATAAGCCAAGAATAGGTTTGTGTATCGACACAAAGTGCTTGGTATCGATACAAAGAAAAGATTTACTTTCTACTTTTGAGACAAAGAGCTCTATATCGATACTCAATGCAAATTTTCCATCCAGTCTCGAGAGTTCATGGTTTGTATCGATACCAAGAGTGAAAATTCCCAATAGTATGGATACTACATGACTTTTATTGATACCACAAGGGGTTGTATTGATACTTGCACTTGTGTATCAATCTATCTTGGCCAAAACCATGATTTTAGCTATAACAAAAGCCCATATCAATACAAACACTCTCGTATTGATGTCTCACCCATATGTATCGATACTATGCCATTTTTATCAATACACATAATAAGATTTTGGAATTTTGATGACATCGAGCCTTCCATCGATGCCTAGTGGTATCGAGACCTACATGCAAACATATGAATTTTTCATACCTTTAGCTCTTCAAATTCCTTAACCTATCCAAGAATGGTAGGAAGCTAATATGTGTTCCTCTGAGTGACTCTAATGGTGCCTTGGATAATGACTTCTAATGCCTTGAATGTTGACCCAGACAAATAGGGTATCTACATCGATAGTAATACCATATTCAACATATGACTAGCAATCCTATTTCGGCCATTTGCACATTGGTTTCCATGCTTTTGTTTCCTTAATAAACCAGCCATAGTTACCATAATATGAGACTTCTCCAATCCCTAGTCTCTTTGTTTGTTAAAATAAATGTTCTTTTTTCTTTAATTATATATATGTTAAAACAACACTAAGTACAAATATGCATTATAAAATGGAAGAATATCCAAAATACCTAAATTAAAATTTTTTTCTGTTTGCACTCAATTATAGATTATCTTTACCGATTTTTTCCTTAACGTGACAAAATTAATTAAAAGAATCAATAAAAATTTACGACCACAATTTGCATGTATGTTTAAATAGCTACATATGTAATTTAATTGGAAGAAGCAATAAGAAAATTTTTTTGATAAGGCAAGGAATATTATTAAAAGCAAAACAAACATCTATATGTCCAAGACAAACTAATACAAGGCAAACCTTCCCCATGCCAAGAAAGGACCAAACTGATAATAATAACAAAAACCAAAGACAAAATAACCCTAAAGTAATTAGATCATGTATATTTAAATAACTACATAATTAATTTTTCAAGAAATTATAGGCATCAATTTCAAATGTTAATATGTACCAAGGAGGAAAAATAATTAGCTTTATTTAAAAAAATGAAAGAGTAAAAGAAATTAATCTTAAAAAAAAAAAATGTAAGAAAGGCATGCGAGCCTTGAGTTTCACTTGGAGATAACAAACTTTAGAATTTTGATGCCTCTGTAAAGCGAAAGAAAGAGAAAAGGTTTTTGTTATTTTAAGGAAAATAAAGATCAACCTAATTAAAAAGAAGAACTTTGTTCCCAAACCTAAATTCAAACCCTGATCCTAATTTTGAAATTTAAAAACCCAAATCAAACCTAAAACCCCAAATTCTGCTTGCAAATCTCAATTTCAATATCCTAAAAACAAAACTAGGCAATAGATTGTCGTAATATATCAAGATACGAATATCAATGTATCAGAGCAAACAACACTTCGAATCATCAAAGGCTTCAACCGGTTAGATAAATCACTCATCTGAGCCACTAATATTGAAATATAAGAGTGATTGGGTTAAAAAGTTACTATCGATCTATTTTGGCTTAAGTTGTGATCGATCACCTATTAAAACCTTTCACTAAAAAGCTACAATACTCTAAAGGAATGATTTTATGATCTGAGTATGATAGAGATCTATAGAGTTAGGCTTGGGATTCAATTACACCACAAGAACTCAATCTCTCTCGTGATGCCCAATACTTGGTACCAACTAATCAGACGTATCCACATTTGTTTTTCCTTAGTTTCAATCATATATGTTCAACCATAATCCCCTCTTTTATTTATTCCAAAGTCAAACAAATATCAATAACAAAAAATGTATTTTGGAACTTTTATTGGGATTAGCTTGAATTTACAACCTATTCAGACCAAAAATCATTTGAAAAGGAAAATTTCTATAAACAACTTGACTCTAAAATATTCATTTATTGACTTTATTTTAAGTATTTTTATTAGTTTTGACTCTATTTAAAAGAAATCACAAAAGATAGCACACTTGGACTAAACTGAAGAAAATCACAATTTTAGAAATAATATTAAATATGAACTTTATTTCTTGGAAACTTTAATGTAAGACACCAGGGACCTTAGATAGGACAGTCCTATACATGTTCACATACTAACATGACTTCCAGAATCAATTCTAAAGCATCCGAATGTCTTGAAATAGTGGAACAAAAATGGAAAGAATTGAAATAGGGACAGATTTGATCTTTCAAGCTCTTTAAATTTATTCTGGGTTATTCCTGTCACATAAAATCCCCAAACTATATTCTATACATGCTGACTTGCTATATTTCCACTAAAAATATTCAAAAGGTATACCAAAAAATCATTTTAGCTATCATGTAAATTTGTACCTAGATATAACTGCATCACGCAACATCAGCTTGTCTAGAATACCCATTAGATGAGCCATACATGCTTGAAAATTTTATTCATTATACTTTTATCTAAAAATATGATAAAGGTACACAAAAAGATTATCCTCATTGAAAATAGTTCATAATATTGATCAGGCGTTGAAATAAAGCCATGTGAATAGCTTATGTTATGAGATTTTATTGTATTTATCAGATCATGAAATCAAGCATTTCAATAGCCTATTAAATAGCCCAATCAATGAGGATTATGAGAAAAATATTAAAAAAATTATAAGGTCTACAACCTAATCAAAATATATCTTTTTTATGAGTCTATTATGTTGGACAACTATAGTAGCTCAGACATTACTTGTGATCACGAAGCCTTTTGTCACATTTTTAAAACACATTTTCAAATGTTCGAATGTCCAGCAACGAGACCAAATAGAATCTATAAATGTCATATATGAGGAATTAACAAAAACTTCTAAATGCCATGACCTAGAAACAAAATGACTCTAAACAAACACCATTTGACTTAACTAAACATCACCTAATGACTCATATTAATACTCACCAAGTTTTAGATTTAACCAAGAATATCTAAACACTTAAAAATATTTTTATTTTACTCCAAATCAGTTTTAATTCAAGCTAGTTTATTTAATATGCCCAAGCTACTCATTAAAAAGCTTGTTAAACAAACTAAACTTTGATTCACCTGTTGATTAAGTGAACCATAGCTTGTCCTTGAGGGATCTTTTTATGAAAATAAGGTTTTATTCAACCCAAACATCCTATTATGCATTTAATCGAATACATAGAATATTAACCTATAATGCTTGTAGATACCTTATTTTGTCCAGGCCATCTAAGCCATCATCAGAGGCATCAGAAGTCATTATTTTAAGCTTCATAGATGAGCACAGGTTAATTTCCCATCATTTTTTACCAAAGACAAGTAATTCAGAGAGCCAAAGGTAAATACAAGTCATATTGGTGCATAGGTATCAAAACCAACACATTGCCAAAATTCAAATTTTCAAATGTCGTATCGTTACAAGAGGGTTTGGTATCGAGGCCTAAGGTGTGGTCTCAATACTTAGTGTGTTTGTATCAATACAGACCTTGGCACTAGCTGAAGTTATGGTTTTGGGCAAAATATAAATATATACAAGCAAGAGTATCAATACAAAGCCTTGAAATATTGATAAATGCTTCTAAGTCTCAAGACTAGAAATAATTTTTTACTCTTAGTATCGATACACACTTTCTTATATTGATACACACTAAGGCATTTTTGCCTAGTTTGAGCCACTTTCAGCCTTTGCATCATTGATCTAAAAATCTGATTCAAACCTGGTTTTGCCCTAAAAATCATTAAAATTCATATCAAGCTTTGACTTTGGGTTTATGATTGGATTCACACAAATTTTTTAGGCCCAAATGGCCTATGACAAAGGATATTTTCATAAAATATATGGTTTGTTAATGGGCAGGCTTGGCTTTTTTTCAGTTGCAAACTACTATAGCCTTTCTGCACCACTATTCTGCATGGTAGAACCAATGGAAATAAGATCAGTTAAGCATAGTTTTGGGTATTGGCTCCTAGTACATGAGGGAAAATCCCACAATACCCTTACTTTTGGCTCATAAACATTGGCTAAGCATACCTCATATGAAGGAGCCAATCTTGGCTCTGCAAAGAAAGCCCACAGAGATCTTCTCATCTGGTTCTCAACCATTTCGATGGAAGAAAAAAAGCCTCTAGCAACCTCCAAACCCAAAACACTCCTAAAAGTACTATTTCATTGACCTTTAATCCTTTACTAAAAGCTTCATTCACGTTGCTCCTCCAAACCCCTAGCGTAAAACCTTTAAAAACTCAACCTTTCACATACTTTCATCCTTGAAACCTCTCTTCATCAACATTATAACCAAAAATGCTTCTTCTTTTCATCCTTTTCTTGCTAAACAATAGTAAAGAGAGGAAATAAATTGATTTAGAGTCACTGCTTCCAGTAAAAGAGAAAGTCCAAGGTTTTTTGGTACATTTTCTCTACCTTGCTTCATTTATTTTCTGTTTTTATCATTTGCATCATTTTAGTAATGCCTTGGTTGGGGTAGTTTTAGGGCCTTCATGATCTTTGATGCCTTAATATTGCTTAGGTGATCAAACATGCTTCTTATTATTTTTCCCACCAAAATAGTCCTTTGCCATACACCTTTCACATGTTTTATACACCATCACACTCTCAACATATGTTTGAATCTTATTTCTAACATGTTTTCAGACATATTCATGTATTTTCTTACCTTTTAATGAGTTTTATGACATAAAAATGTTGTCTTGGAAATTCGAGCATGCTTTTCTTTGCTCAAATATGATCACATCATCTCCCACAACATGGTCTTAGATACCATCTCCACATATCTTATTTCTCACCTCATTGCACTTTGTCATCTTTTCTATGTCAAAATATCATCGCCCATTTTTTTAAATATGTTATTCATGTTCCTTGTTATGTATATTGCATTATGTTTGTAATATTTTGGTCAAAATTGTTCTTGTTTAAAAAAAATCTAATTTTTAAAATAAATCCCCATGCTAAGTCTATGCCACCTCTAAAAGATGAAGACTGGCATGGATTCAATGTTTACACAAAATTACTCTTCTAATCTTACGGGTAAAACATTTCAGACCTAGATTCATGGTGAAATAAGTTCAATAATGCTATTATTCAAACAAAAGTGACTTTTCTAGTTGATTAAAAGTATTAAGCCTTGATCTTGAGCTTAACACCATCATTAATGGCATGGTCAGTGGGTTGTTTCATCGTTTCAAGTTACCATGGGATTATGAATTGAATTCATAATGTCGATGTCATTCTTTTCTCTGTGTCATGGATATCTAGATGTTCATGGCTCGAGTTTGACCTTAAGAAACTTGAAAAATCAAACAAATCTTGTTTTTGCTCTGGTAACACCATAGTCCAAATTTGAAAAATTATTTTCGAACCAGGAATGATTTTTCTAGAATTTTCCAATATTTTTCCTTAAAGGGCATCAAATTACCTTTTTAAAGGTGTCTCGTTTGCCCTCGGGTCATTCTAAATGAGGGAATTATGATTTTTTAAACATTTGCTATCCAAAACCTTAACTCAATACATCATATTCTATTTGGGCCATTTCAGCCCGTCAAATGATTTTTCTCTATTATTTAAATATTTTCCCAAAAAGTTTGTAAAATTCCCTATCCGAAAAAGCATTGTTTATGACTTTACAATTCTAAATGAGTCTGGAATGATTTTTAAAAGTCCATCATGTCTTTTCCTTTGTATATGCTGCCAATGTCAAAACAGGCCTAACTTTAAAAATTAATTCCACCTAGAAAAGAATTTTCTAGGATTTTAGAAATATTTTTGTCTTAGTTCACATCGACTTACCTTTCCAATGGTGCCTTGTTTACCCCTCGAAGCCTTCAAAAGAACCTAAAATAAATTCAGGAAGGGAGATAATGTGATATTGTCCTTTGTTTTTTAAAATCAAAATTAACCATATCTTCTGAATCACAATCATTAAGATATTGGAACTTCTCAAAATGCATCTGATTGTCTCCCCTATAACACAAGCCCTTTAGGCTCGGATCAAGGCTTAAGACAAGAATATATTTTATTGGGATTCTTGATTTCCTATTTTCAAAATACATTTTTTTCCAAAATACCTTTTTCTTTTAAAACATCAAAATTTTCTTCCTTAGGGATACTCTAACCCCACTGTTCTGAGAGGATACTCTAACCCTATTCTCTACTAAAAAACTTGAATTTTCTCTCTTGGATTTATCCAAGATTCCTATTTTTTTTTTTTACATTATCACAAATTTTCATTCTTGGGGATACTCAAACCCCACCACACCGAAGGGACACTCCAACCTTTTTCTCTACTAAATAATTGAATTTTCTCTTTCCAATTTATTTAAGATTCCTAATTATTTTTTCAAATAATCTAAAACTTTCATTTTTGGGGATACTCTAACCTCACGACTCCAAGGAGATACTCCAACTCGTTCTCCACTAAAAACTTGAATTTTCTCTCTTGGATTTACTCTAGATTCCTAATTATTTTCTCAAATCATTAAAAACTTTCATTCTTATAGATACTCCAACCTCACCACTCTGAAGGGATACTTTAACCCTATTTCTACTTTAAAATCCAAAAAGTTTCTTCCCTCCGGATATTCCAAATTGTTTTAATTAAAACCCTTTCCTTCCTTAAATTACCATTGAGTTTGAACGCATCTTAAAATTTTCATTTCGGCTATTCTTAAATAATTAAAGACAATTATGAGATATATTTTGATTGTTCCCTCTTTTTCACTTTTTTTGTGAGTGATTTTTTTATGATTTATTATTGTCTTTTTCATCTTACTAACATGTTTCCTTTTTGTATTGACCATTGTGCATTTATATTTAAAATTATTTAAATATTTCACAAGGTAAAGTTTTGTGTTGGTCTAACACAAAATATCTGAATTTTAAAATTTAATCCAAAAATTATTTTCATCAAAAATCCTTATGCTCTTTATACTTTCATGGCATAGAGATGATATAAAATTTTTTTATCAAAACTCAGATCTATTATTTCCACAAAAGTTCATGCATTAAAGGGCATTATATCTAAATAATGACTAAAAAGAATCGATTAAAGTAAAACCAAAGCAAGATATAGTTAGCATGTATCAATTTTAAGCATCATTGAGGTGCTAATCCTTCCCTACGTGTAACCAACTCCTAAGCCCAACCAATAAATCTCTATCCTTGTAGAGCTTGAAATCAATATTTCAAGTTTCGCAACTTAGAATATTGTTTTCAATAGGCATCAAATCATGCTTAGCTCGAAATAGTCTGTGGTGACTCCAAATTTATGGTTTTTTCATGGTAACTTTCCAAGACTAGTTGGATGAGCAATTCATCTGATAGTATCTCTCCTCTTTATATTATTATGCCTAGCCTAAATCCAACTAAAGGATAATTCAAAGGCTTTAACCAAACACCATATCTTTTAAGTCAAACATGTTCCCACTTCGGATCATCCAAAGTAAGCAAGAAAACATAATAAGGTACATGGCGACAGCTTGGCAACTCCACTGGGGATGATTTAGAGAGTTAAGCCTATGACTAGCTATAGTTCACTTGATTCTTGGCCTTTTTGAATTCCATCATTACTTTGTTTTAATCCCCTTCCACCTTTATCTATTAACTTTTTATCTTTCATGGTTTTTTCCCTATATTCATCAGGGACTATTTCATTCTCGAATAAATATCGACTCAAATAAGCATGTTAATATGGGAGTAAAACAAAAGGTTTAGTTGTTTCCCTAACATAAATTATGCACTTGCTATGCATTAGATTCCTACCAAACACCATGGTGAGGTTATAGTCCTAATTACTAGGAGGAAGTAAGCCATCTGCATTCATGAGTATCCCTCTGTATAGGCATGGCAAGACCTTTCAGAGTGTAAATTACTTATGTCTATCGTGACTACCTTTCTACATTTACGGAGGAAAATTTATCCATCGGATCAAACTTGTTTCATCAAATTCATGATAAGCCTAGGATTAGGATGCCTCAACTGTCCTTATCAGATAGAGAAAGGATTTAGATACCAATTTAGGGATCCACTTAAACCCATATAGTGAACCTTATAAACGAAACCATGTTAAAGCACAACAAAGTACTACTAAAATAACCCAAAGAATAGGGTCACTCAGAGAAACACTTTTTACCTTTACTTTTATACACCATGTTATGCAGGTAATAGGCATTGTCACTCACATTTGTTATTTTATTTCATGAGCATTTTTAAGGTATGATGTTATGTTTTATGACTAACCCTCTTTAATAAGTGGGTGGTGACAAGCGAATGGCACCAACAAGGCCTCATATCATCATAAAAAAGTCATATCTGACAAATATAAATCGTCATGCTATCCAAATGACAACATAACATGTACTTGTCATAGGTGGTGATGACTGAACATCACCACTTAATTGGTCAGTCTTATCCTTGCGAGGTACGTGTCACCTTACTAAAGGTAATTTTAACCCGGACACACAGTTATATTGTCCATTTATTATCTATTGTCATGCTTGCCCCTAGGCATCATTTGGCCTATTGACGAGGCAATTTTTGTGATGTATTTTGCTATTTTTTTATATGCCTTTATTTTTACAGTTATTACTTTATATGGTCACTAACTTGTTTCTTTTTTGTTTTTCTATTTGATGTATGCTTCATTTCATCATAATCATTATCATTATGAGACAATTGGCCAATGGTTTAGTGTTCATCAAGGGGTCTTTATCATGGAGCAACAATTCGCTTTAGATATGAAGCCTTTTGAGGAAGTCCGAGCATGGTCAAAACATCGGTGATGTGAAAATAGGAATGTTTTCAAATCTGGATATGTCTCAACAATGCATGAAAGGGTTAAGATCAAGTACTATCAAAATTATTAGCAAGATCTAAAGTACGTATGGACCAGTTAGGATAATATCAAGAGGGAATTATTCATGAAGAGATACGGAGACATGGCCTTTTGACTCCAGGTCCATTTGTATATTGGTTTGTGGTAGGCAGTATCTCAGTTTTAGAGCCCAGAATATCAATGTTTCACTTTCAATCATGAAGATTTGGTCCCTATAGTTGACGAATACACTGTGTTCCTCAATATTGAGAGGGCTAAAACTGATAGAATATATTGTAAGGCCTTGCATTCTCTAACTTTCAAGAAAAGATTAGCTCAGATTCTTAGGACAATAAAGTCCTGGATCAATGAGCATATCAAGACGAAGAGGAGCAGTGATTGCATTTCATATGCCAATTTAAAAGAAGCAATGGCAAGTACCATTGATATCCAAAAAGTTCAAGATATTTATGCTCTGACGATATATGGCATGATCATATTTTTAAAAGCATTAGGCTATGTTGAAACTATGGTAGCAGATCTCTTTTCCTGATAGTGCCATAGTATCAATCCCATACCGGCCATCATTACTAAAATTATTCAAGCTCTGAGTTTTGCAAGAAAATGGATATAGGTCACTTCATTGGATGCGTGCCATTTCTTTACATTTGACTTGTCAGTGTCTCAAAAAAAAAAGGATGTCATACACCTTCTTACCTAACTTCAACCCAATCTCTAAGTTCTTTGAGAAGGAATGGCCCCAAGATAAGTCCAAAGAGCAATGGACCTAAAAATTTTAAAACTTTAATCGAGAAGAGGTGACATAGAAAGCCTTTTGGTTTTCACCACAAACAATTGTATAGCCATGCGAAGGTAATAGTTGTCTGCCGCTCATGGGATTATGAGAAAGCACTAGTTGTGCACCCATCCCAGTCCTATGTTGGTTTGTGTCAATAATTTATTTTTTTTGTCCAAGACCTTGAGCAATGGCATTTGAATTATAGTGAGCTTCATTACAAGTCAAAAGTTTAGCTAGCTTTCCATGCTTGACGACAAAGCCATTACATGGAGAGGTATTGGAGAGGGAGTAGTATGACCTATGCATCAATGATTCCTTACCTTTGTTCACTTTTAGAACATCATAAGTATCAGGTGATGGATTTTCTTTTGGGATCAAATTGTTTAGTCATAAATCCAAATAAGAAAAGACAACCTTCGCTAAGGAAATCATTCATTTAAAGGAGGAAAAGAGTTAATTAGAAATGGACCTCTACCTTCATGATGGTGAGGTGAAATGGACTCTCAAAGAGAAAAACCATTTCAAGGAGGATCTCGAAGGTTTAAGGAAAAACTATGTGGCCTTTAGTAAAGCAAGCAGTCTCGGTGCCTTGGTAAATCATCGGTTGAGTAAGAGGCAGAAATTGCCACCTCAAGAAAAAAAACTACATCAATGTAAAGAAGAAGCCAAGGCCAATAAGAAAAAGCTTGTTAGAACCCATGCTCTTACATCAACTTACCGAAGAAGAATGGATGGCTAAAAGCTTGAGCCTACTATTTGAGAGCAAATAGGTTAAGAATGAGACTCCAACACTTAAAATTTAAGATATAGAGCATTCTCTTCAAGCTTACCAAGGCCAGGTTAATGAATTAATAAGAGCCTTCAAACAACGCAAGCAAGAATAGCTATAAGTGCTTGATCACGCATGCTAAAATTATTAAAACCATCATGCCATCCCACTGAGCAGATTCAGGTAGCCCAATTAGAGTCTGAGAACATGATGACATAGCCTGATCTTTGACACGTGACATTTTGCCCATTGAAACCCATAAACAAGAATTGTTTTATTTTATGGAACATGTGATCAAGCATTGTAATCGTGTCAAGTATTTTCAAATGTAATCAAATGTAATTAGGATATTGTGCTGCTTTAATGAAAAGTGGTATTGATAAAGCTACTCTCTAAGTCTGATTATCCCACTTGCATTTGCATGGCTAATCTAATTCTTTTACTACTTTTATGCATTCATGTTAATTGTCATCTAATTACATTCTCATCTTTAACTTATTAAACATGCTCAAGACATACAACAAAAGTCTAATTCGATAATAATCTAAAATGAAAATCTTCTAAAACACGAAACCTATAGTTTATCTTTGGTATAACACTTGCAATCATCCAAAAGCGATGGAAAATGATCACTAAGCCTATATTGAGAGACTTGAACTCATGTATAAGGAGTCTCAAGTGCAATCAATCTATAAGAATAAAGGCTTAGATTATGGAATTGACTAAGCTATTGCCCAAGGCATTGAAGGAAAAAGGGAAAATGAGAACAGTCGATGTGGTAAAAGAGCAACTAATCCCATGAGCAACTTGAATGGTGGTACTGAAGCCATCAATGCTTAAAAAGGGGTATTGCATGGATAGTATCCTCTGGCAGCAAATATCCTCATCAACTCAACCATTCATTTAAATTAACCCTGCAGCAGCATCTCATCTGGTCCAAGGATTTTAAGGTGCTAGCTCTTTATTGGTAAGGCCTTTAATCCTAGATCTCAAGAGCAATTGAAACAAGAAAAATAAAGAGGTCCTCGAGAAATGATGAAGGCTTAGCGAAGTATTAGTCACTAGAAAAGTGCTTTCGAGCTATTGAAGGAAGTGACAAATTTAGGATTATAGACGTAAAATCTTTGGGACTACGAAACTAGTCTCGTCATCCTACCTAAACTCAAAGTGCTAGATTTTAAAAAGTATAATGGGACTACAGATGCCATGGCACACCTTTACATGTACTACCATAAGATGGCTGAGTACTAAAAGAATGAAAACTACTGATTCACTGCTTTTAAGATAGTCTAACTGGGGTAGTTATCGATGATACATAAGGATTGATCCATAAAAATTTAGACATGGGCAGATTCCTCTCACACCTTCTTTGATCAATATAAGCGAGGTGTCTAATGGGTTTTGGATCATCTCTCCTTTATGAACATGGAAAAAAAAGCCTCTAAGTGCTTCAAGTAGTATGCTCAAGGTGGCAAGAGGAGACAACTCAAGTTTACCCTCTTTTAACTGAAAAAGAGATAACAGTCACTTTATCAGCTTTACGAGCTCCTTACTATGAAAAGTTGATGGGACATGCCATGAAAAATTTTACCGATATGGCTATATTGAGCAAAATAATTGATAACGCTATAAAAAATAATAAGATATACATTTAGAGAATCATTCAAATCAGTTAAGAAGTCAACAACTAAGGGTAAGGAAAAAGAGGTTAATGTTATTAGCGAAAGTCTTGCCAAATTCAATTGGAATCTGCATCTAGCATAAGGTATATACGTCTCAAACATGTTGCATCCAAGTTTTAACCCTAACTCATCGATGCCATAACTAGTCCATTCTATCGGGAATATTCCAATAATGAGCTTTACATCGAATCTTATTCACAGCCCACAGCGCATAATCCGATAATCCAAACAATACGAGATCTTTAAATAATCAACAAGCACCCCAAAAGGGGGAACACTTTGAGCTATTTTTTTACTCCTATAAAGAGATTTACTCTCGTATATTGGCAAGTTCACTAGTGGCCTTAGTATTCACGAACACAAGATCATCTTCATACCTAAATGGCATAATGAAAATGTCTATTATGAGTACAATGCTAAGGCACAAGGCCAGTCTATTGAGAATTGCACCTCATGTAAGAGAAATGTACAAAGTCTACTAGAAAAATGTGTGATTAAAATTGAATAAAGGCTTGGACTTAACATT